>JACEFZ010017348.1:110000-285000 GCA_014155875.1 Cepaea nemoralis | reverse complement strand
GGGCGTCGGAGCTGCGAATGTTAATATCGACCGGTGAAGGACGCGTAAACCAGCCAACCGGAGAGGGATAAAATCTTGCAGTGGGCGGGCATATTGAGTCGTTGTCCCGCCCATTGATACAAAATTCTTCAAGCACATTCGTGATCCAGCATCGTGCCTGCGAATAAGATTTCACTTTAAAAAAAAAAAAAACGGAAAAAAATCGCGGTTCTGCCGGTTCATGCGGTTTTCCTGTGTGGAGTTATCAACCGTCGGTATCTACAGTTCTCCAGGGGAGGGCGAATCAAACTATTCAAAAGAACGACAGAGAACGAGGGAAAAAGTGTGCGTTAGGACAAACGTTTGAAAACGAACTAGTTTTTGCGTGTGAAAGCACGTACTCGATTGTGCCAGTGACCGAGCGAACTATTGTGGGCACACTGCACACTTAGTCACGTACCCGCTTTCCAAATATCGCCATAGCCAGGATAGAGAAAGTTGCAACACAACTGACGATAAGGAACATTGTCTAATCTGGGGTAACTTTTTCACAGATGTCGCAATCAGCTGTTTATATGCTTGTATAGTTACGCGTGCGTCGATCAATTCCGTGCTGCATATTGTAAAATATTTACTGGCTTATTGTTTATACGTTTTACTAGACACAAACGTGTTTTACGCGGGATTTATTTATTTATTTATATCTACCAGTGATTTGTGATTGTGACTTGGCGCTGTGATTTTACGCAATTTTATCCGTTGATTGATTCACAACCGTTTGTGATAATGTCGTTCCTCTAATGCTCACTTTAATTAATCCCGAGTATAAGAAATTATTAAAGCACTTTTGTGGTTGAACGAATAGTTAACTCTTAGTACTTTGTTTTGACGTTTAGAACGCAGGTTTCAAAACCCCATCTTTGTGTGACATACTGGTTGGCGATTCCCAAAATCAATTGCCTTTGGTTAGTTTCATCTAGTGATTATATTACACTCTTTTCAAGCTCGCAAGATTTAGCTTGGCGTGATCACCCGTGGCGATGATGAAACTGCGTGACGTTATTGATAAACTTTAATTATTACAGTATATTTCAAACTATCAAGGAATGAAATATCTACAGCATTTATCTAACTTTACAACACTACGTGAATTTAAACTCAGAAATCACGAACAATAAGTTGCACGATGTATTATTACCTGGCATATTTCGCTGCATCTCGTCGCGTGCATTCTGTAGAGATATATATCATGTGATGTGCATAATTATACTTTTCAATAACCGCTAAATAGCAGCCATAAAGTTACAAAAACAACATTTGTTTCGTATATTGTTTTCAACTAATAATAAACGATTGCTCAAAGAATACTGTCCTATAAAAATGCATTGCTTTAGCAATTAGGCGGTTCCAATAAATTGTGTACATACAGAAAAAACTTAATGATAAATTATTCACTATCGCGTGAATAATAATTCGCTGCACATTTAAAAATAGCTGTAAATTGTGTTTTAAATATTTCAGCCAAAATAACTTGCATCTATTCACTTCGTATGGTATATAACTCTGCAGTATGCACCTACGGAATGCAGCGAAATATGCCAGGCAATAAATCATGCGGTGTATTGTTTGCGGCTTCTGTGTTTACATTCATCTGTTTAATTATTTTAGTAAGTTTAAAATCGACGGCGGATAAATTCTCACAGACATTTAGTGAAGCCTTTGGACACTTTGTCCTGTAGCACTTCAAATAATTTCGCGCGTGCTTATTGTGCATAAATAGTTTCTCGTATGTGCATTGTGCTTTCTAAACCATACACGTTCTTGTTTTCTTCTTAATATTATTATAATTATTTTCATTACGATATGTATTTTTATTATTAATACTATTATTTATATTTTATTATGAATATTTTATTAATGAAATATTGTAACTGTATGAGCATCGATCACTGACCCAAAAAAAACAAAACAACAACAACAACAGTGCAAACTACTGAATGTAAATATGTCTATAAAAACACAGTCATAAAAATGCAGGGTTAAATGCGACGTCCTGTAAAGACATGCAACTAAACTGATATTATTGCTCTGATATTAGTGTTATTATTATTATTATTATTATTATTATTATTATTATTATTATTATTATTATTACATGCATTATTATTATTATTGTCGTCATCATTATGTAAACTGTTTCCGTTTTTATATCAGATTAGCGAGTTTAGCAGACCCATATCATAAGTCGTGAACAAATTATCTGAATTATTACCCAGGAAACAAATGTCTTGACATCTGTGATAAGTCAGTCAGTCAACTCTTGGCTTGTTTACAATCTAATTACTTCTGTACTCTTCCGCTAACTAAAAAGTTGTTTATAGCCTGTTCTACTGTATGAATGCGAATACTGGACAATCAGTACAGAAACTGGGGCAGTGGAGATGTGCTTTTGGAAAAGAATGTTGAGAATGTCCTGGAAAGAGGAAACAAACACTGAGTTATTGACATCTGCATGCGCTACCAGATCTGGCATCACAAATATAGGACATGACATTTATGGAGTATGAGAGATGAAAAATAAATATTGGTTTATATGCACAAATAATAATATAAGCAAAGACAAACAACCCCACTGGATGAATTGAATGGTCATCACCATCCTTGAGGACAAACATCAATATAAGCAATAAAACTCTCATGAACATTTCTCCAGTAAGCGAAATGCAGCCCAGTCTAAGCAAGCAGAAATAGAGACACCATAAGGGCCCCAATTACAACAAATCGAGAGTTCGATGGTTGTACAGAGCCGGAACATCTTGTTTTCAAATATTGAATTGAATTAACATTTTAGATGACAGGGGATTCAGGAATCACAATCGCCAATGTCTGCTCCAGACCACACAACTTTAGAAGAGGTGCTGTTTATTTACGGAAATACCTCACTATCTTGAAACATTTGCAACAGCACACACTAATGTTATAGTTTGACTTCCTGTAATTTTGCACGCACGACCAATAGAAACCAATGTGTATGGAATATATAGCGACAAGCTAAAAATATACATGTGTGCTTTAGCACAGACGGACAGATAAGATAGACTTAGAGTGCACAGATAACACACACGCAGAGTGCACGGGTAAAATAGCAGTGCATGTATAATATAAATTCGTGGCACTAATGTGCTAGAATAAAAGCACGTCACAACTAGTAAATCAAATAATGGTTGCAGTTGATCGCAACGCCTTGCAAAGGCTACGCAACATTTGTTTACAGGAAAGCACAAATAAAAGAGGAATGGACGTAAAATATAAACTGCATATTAAACGTAAGCCGGCTCCCTGGACGAGGAGTTAGCAGCTTTCTCCGTAATCCCGAATACTCTAGTGGTTGACGTGAGTGCACGAGAATTGGAAGCGGTTCGAGTCGCACCAGTGACTTATGAGAGTATGGAGCCGGTCGCTCAGAAAGTCGTGGCGTGCTGATGAGCGTAATCTAGCTTAGGAATTAACATACAGCTGAAAGATGCTGGTGTTGACCGCAATACCCTGAAACAGGATGGAAACGCAAAAAAAAAAAAAAAAATATTAAACGTAAACTGAGAATCCGCATATAAAATAAAGCAGGAATGCGCGCCTAAGACTGGGCGTGTTAATATAGTCCATAACACGCTGAAATACTCCTTACAATAACCATGTAACTGACAACCGAATGAGCGCCCGATATAACCAGAAAGTTCGACGAAAGGAAAACACAGATACAAGAGAACATTTTGACCAAAGTCTTTATCAAATAAACAAGAATAAAATTAGAAAACTTAGCTTGAAAACTGAAATATCACAATTACAGACAAGTAATCAACTAATACACATACACAACATGGGGGAAAATCCTGACGAATGTTTAATATATCAAGAAGAACCAAAATAAGTTAGAAGGTTTTCAAAGTGACCAAGACACAGAACATTCGTCCTGTATTATAGTTAGGAAAGTCACTATTTTTTTACCTTGTATGAGAGGAGGGGCAATTTAATATATGGTAGTAACTGGAGGCGAAAAAATAAAATGCTGGACTTGTACCAGGGTGTTGAGAAAATCTTAAATGACGTCTTAAGGCGTGATGGGAACTTGGTTATAGACCCATGTTTGTATAGACCAATCGGCACTCGATAGATGATGTGGTCAGTATCACGCCTGCAACCTTCATTTTCCTAGGGATTTCCTGGTACCATTTTAGGCTGGGTCAACATGCAACTTATAAACAGATACATGAGACTAGGGAACGAATGATGTGAAGACACGTGAATGATTATGCCAATTTGCAAAGCACGCGAGGAAACAATATGCTAGGGTGTATGCTAAGGTACTAGTCGCGTGGCAGAGTTTTCTTCCTTTAAGAACAATGAAAATAACTGTATATAGGATACATAAAAAAAATTAAGATAACTGTATAGGACACATACATAACATGAAGATAACTGTATATAGAATATATAAATACAATGAAAATAGCTGTATACAGGACACATAAATAAAATTACGATAACTGGATATAGGATACATAAATAAAATGAAGGTAACTGTACACAGGATATATAAATAAAATGAAGGTAACTGTATACAGGATACATAAATAAAATGAAGGTAACTGTATACAGGATACATAAATAAAATGAAGGTAACTGTATAGAATACATAAACAAAATGAAGATAACTATATATAGGAAACATATATAAAATGAAGATAATTGTATAGGCTACACAAATAAAATAAAGATATATGTACATAGGATACATATATTAAACAGTACTAAGAGCCTATGATACAACACCAGCAAACAAATTAACGTAACAATGATCAGAACACCCACTTTCCCTGTGGCAACATACGGATTTCCCGTGGCAATTTCCCAATGACTTAAGATGAAAATTTGGGCCCTTGAACTTGTGTTTGTGTGTGTGTGTGTGTGTGTGTGTGTGTGTGTGTGTGTGCGTGTGTGTGTGTGCGTGCGTGCGTGCGTGCAGGACTTTGTACAGGACATCGCTGTCAACACAAGTATTTTACTGCTGTTGTTGATGTCTTGGCAAGTTTACGTTCAATGGTTTGCCATTGCTTTCTGAACGACGGGCTCCCATATCAATTCGTTAAAACCCAGCGCAACGCGGTCTGACAGACCCGACCACACACACCACCCCACCACCACACCACATCACACCATACCCTTTTCCGTCAAGACAATGTCTTCAAGTGAGAATTTGAGAATTCATGTCTGTTTAAATAAAATATATTAAATATTAAGAGTGAAAAAGCCAATGACCCTCAAGAAAACCTTAAAAAACGTCTAAGTCGCATTGAACGTAAGGTGATGGACCCATGATTGTATAGACCGATCTGCACCCGAAAGGTGATGTGGTCGATATTATACCGGCCGCCTTTTCTTCCCAAGACATTTCCAGGTATCCATTTTAGGCTGGGTCAACATGTAAGGCCGGCTCCGTGGCGACGTATTTAAAGATGCAGTTCGTATTCACGCATCCCCGCGTTCGAAACACAGCTGTGTTGGTTTTTCATGAAATGATATGGGTGCCTTTCGTTCAGAAAGCACTGGCAAATTTCTGAACGTAAACTTTCCCAGGAATCACGAACAGCCAAAAATTGCTGGGTTTGACTGCTACGTCATGTAAAGGATATGCAGCAACAACCTGTAAGGCGAGGTCATGTTTAAACATCCGCCACGATGCGAATTCGAACCCAAAACCACCGGGTTGGAAGGTAAGCGTCTGGCTACTACTCTACCCATTATTAGGTTTACATAAACTGTCGTCTCGTGTCTTACACAAAGTCCGCCTCTACCTAAATGTTACATGCCCGGACATAGAATAATGGAGTTGTGATACTAGCTAATTAGGCAAATATTTACTGCGAAAAGCAACGTGATTAATAGGTAATGACCACAGCATAATGATACAAGGTGTTTGCCATCTGTTTGAAACACAGATCACTCCGATGATAATATGTATTAGCATATTCTACAGTCTAATCTTAAATATTGTGCTTTAAATATTGCTGGAGTTAATACTGCTTTTACTTCATTGTTGTGGATTCTATCACGTGAAAGACTCCGCTGATTCCGATGCACTTTCGCAACGTGAGTAGTTAGTTGTTCATTCATTCATCATCTTCATCATCATCGTCATCATTATCATCATCATCATCATCATCATCATCATCTTCCACTTCTGCCGTCAAGCGTTGTGGGGAGGAATAATTTGCGCTCCAGTGCCCGGTGGGCGGCACTGGATAGTGTCATTCCGTGTGATTGTACAATGTCTTTGATGTCGTCAATCCATTTTCTTCTTGGACGTCCTCGTGGTCTCGTCGCAGATGATCTTTGATGTAAGGCCAGTGATGGTGGTGTTGCATTCTAACAACATGGCCAAACCATTTGATTTGTCTTTCAATAAATGTGGCACAAGATGTTGATCCCACTGTCTGTCTGATAACAACATTTTTTACTCGGTCGCGGATCGTTAAGTTGGCAGCTCTCCTCAGGCATCTCATTTCGCAGGTGTTGATTTTGCGAAAGTGTGATTTGTATAAAGTCAAAGTTTGAGATTGGAAACATAGTGTTGGTGTGAATATGTTGTTTATTATCTGTCGCTTTGCGGACATGGGTATATTTGGATGCTGAATGTCATTTAGCATATAATCTTCTTGCGCAAATTTCGCTTAAAACGGACACTATTATAAGTTGTGTGGTTGCTCCGATCTGTTTCTCATTATAAGAGAGAAAGAACTTTGAACAGTGGTTATTGTTAGTCGAATATGTTTTTCCTACCATTGCATGACCGCCTCTGCAGCGAAGGGATTGCCGACACAATTCGTAATCCCCTATACCGGGTTCGATACACAGCTGTGGGCGATTAGGCAGCATACCAGCCTTATGTTGGTTTTAATTAAATGGTATGAGTACCGGTCGTTCAGAGAGCAACGGCAAAGTACTTCCAAGAAAACGTAAAGAAGAAAAACCATGTATACAATAATTTATATCAGTTCTTCTTCTTAACTTCCTGCATTTAAATCAGTGGAGTGTTTGGGGGGGGGGGGGGGGGGGGGGGGGGGGGGGGGGGGGGGGGGGGGGGAGAGAGAGAGAGAGAGAGAGATGTACAGATATTTTATGCGCTCTTTCTAATGCGCTTTGTAAGTTGGTATTCATTTCTCTAAGGTTATATTCTTGATACCACTTTTACGTAGTCTTTCCCTAGATCTGCATCCCTTCTATTTCTTCAATGGGGCTGTAACAATAGCGAATCCTCGAAAGCTTGCCTGTTGATCTGTTGTGATAGTTTCATCTGTCTATCAGTATTGCCATTATTGTGTATTCTCCGTCCAGTATTATTTATCCTTGCACAGTTTGTGCACTCAGGCCTACAATGCTTTGTTGTAATTTACCCCAGAATGGACAAAGGCTTTCGGTCTTTCTATATATAAGTTGTTGCGTATCCTTTACAAGATGTGGCAGTCAACCACAGCATTTTTTGGCTGTTCGTGATTCCTGGGCAAGTTTACGTTCAGTAGTTTGCCATTGCTTTCTGAACGACCGGTACCCATACCATTTAATTAAAACACCTACAAAGCTGTGTTTCGAACGCGGTATGCGGGATTATGAATTGCGTCCTTAACCCTTCCCCACGGAGCCGGCAAAGTTAAATGCATATCCTTTACGGACGTAGCAGTCAACCCCAGCATTTTTGGTTGTTCGTGATGTCTTAGCAAGTATACGTTCAGTAGTTTGCCATTGCTTTCCAAACGACAGGCAGACATACATTTTCACAAAAGCCAATGTAAGGCGGTCTGCTACCAAATCGCCCACAACTGTGTCTATAACGTGGGTATGCGGGATTACGAAATGCGTCCGTAAACCCTTCGCCACGGAGCGATTTGCTACAATAGCTATTACAAACAAAGGAGAGTTGAAAGATTGAGGGGATAAGGAAACAAATTTACAGTCAAAAGCATGAATTGAATTGTTTTCAGTTTGCTTATATCTACTCTTCACAGGTTCTAAATGTCTGATAGACTTTGGCTGACGGTCAGAATGTATCTGATTGATAGACTATATGTTTGATAGAATATCTGTCTGATAGAATATCTGTCTCATACAATATCTGTCTGATAGAATATATGTCTGACACAATATCTGTCTGATAGAATATATGTCTGATACAATATCTGCCTGATAGGATATATGTCTGATACAATATCTGTCTGATAGGATACATGTCTGATACAATATCTGTCTGATAGAATATATGTCTGACACAATACTTGTCTGATAGAATATATGTCTGACACAATATCTGTCTGATAGAATATATGTCTGATACAATATCTGCCTGATAGAATATATGACTGACACAATATCTGTCTGATAGAATATATGTCTGATACAATATCTGCCTGATAGGATATATGTCTGACACAGTATCTGTCTGATAGAATATATGTCTGATACAATATCTGTCTGATAGAATATATGTCTGACACAATACTTGTCTGATAGAATATATGTCTGACACAATATCTCTCTGATAGAATATATGTCTGATACAATATCTGTCTGATAGAATATATGTCTGACACAATATCTGTCTGATAGAATATATGTCTGATACAATATCTGTCTGATAGAATATATGTCTGACACAATATCTCTCTGATAGAATATATGTCTGATACAATATCTGTCTGATAGAATATATGTCTGACACAATATCTCTCTGATAGAATATATGTCTGATACAATATCTGTCTGATAGAATATATGTCTGACACAATATCTCTCTGGTAGAATATATGTCTGACACAATACTTGTCTGATAGGATATATGTCTGACACAATATCTCTCTGATAGAATATATGTCTGATACAATATCTGTCTGATAGAATATATGTCTGACACAATACTTGTCTGATAGAATATATGTCTGACACAATATCTGTCTGATAGGATATATGTCTGATACAATATCTGTCTGATAGGATATATGTCTGATACAATATCTGTCTGATAGGATATATGTCTGATACAATACTTGTCTGATAGAATATATGTCTGACACAATATCTGTCTGATACAATATCTGTCTGATACAATATCCGTCTGATACAATATCTGTCTGATAGGATATATGTCTGACACAATATCTGTCTGATACAATATCTGTCTGATAGGATATATGTCTGATACAATATCTGTCTGATAGAATATACGTCTGATACAATATCTGTCTGATAGAATATATGTCTGATACAATATCTGTCTGATAGAATATATGTCTGATACAATATCTGTCTGATAGAATATACGTCTGATACAATATCTGTCTGATAGGATATATGTTTGATACAATATCTGTCTGATAGGATATATGTCTGACACAATATCTGTCTGATAGGATATATGTCTGATACAATATCTGTCTGATAGGATATACGTCTGATACAATATATGTCTGATAGGATATATGTCTGATACAATATCTGTCTGATAGAATATATGTCTGATACAATATCTGTCTGATAGAATATATGTCTGACACAATATCTGTCTGATAGAATATATGTCTGACACAATATCTGTCTGATAGAATATATGTCTGATACAATATCTGTCTGATAGAATATATGTTTGATACAATATCTGTCTGATAGAATATACGTCTGATACAATATATGTCTGATAGAATATATGTTTGATACAATATCTGAATGTTTGTCTTTTTTCGTGTTGCTCCTATAGCACAGCACCATGGCAGGAGCAACACATACTTCAATTGGATATCATTCTCTTAAGATGTTCAAACAACTTTACCTGCTGTCTGCATGTACATTCTCAACCACTAAAGTAGAAAATATGCAATGTTCAACTGAAATAATACACAAGCAATTTAAATATTGAGCACAACCCACTCCTGGCAACGCCGATCGCATTCTGGTATGAACCTAAGGCCTATCCACGTCAATATGGAAGCACTATACTCGAGTTTCGCCCTCGTTTGAGCTCGTCAGTAGTGCATATCCCTGACCGGATCCTGAAACAGTCCCGGATCACGCGTGTGAAGCGGGTGTGTAACCACGCGGCACACACTGGACACACCAAATTATCACAACAGAATATCACAAGAGCATAGCCTACGATGGGTAGCGTTGTGATATTCTGTTGTGATAATTTGGTGTGTCCAGTGTGTGCCGCGTGGTTACACACCCGCTTCACACGCGTGATCCGGGACTGTTTCCGGATCCGGTCAGGGATATGCACTACTGACGAGCTCAAACGAGGGCGAAACTCGAGTATAGTGCTTCCATATTGACGTGGATAGGCCTTAGGTTCATACCAGAATGCGATCGGCGTTGCCAGAAGTGGGTTGTGCTCAATATTTAAATTTCAAATCCCGAAACAACCACATAATCAATTTATTATTGCTCACTGGATTTAGGAGGCCTGGTGTTCCTTGCCAGTGAGAAGTCCTGATCGTTCGGGTCCCATCGATTGACGGACGTCGGTCGCGGCGATTGGGCAATCTTGAGCATAGCCTACGATGGGTAGCGTTGTGATATTCTGTTGTGATAATGTGGTGTGTCCAGTGTGTGCCGCGTGGTTACACACCCGCTTCACACGCGTGATCCGGGACTGTTTCCGGATCCGGTCAGGGATATGCACTACTGACGAGCTCAAACGAGGGCGAAACTCGAGTATAGTGCTTCCATATTGACGTGGATAGGCCTTAGGTTTATACCAGAATGCGATCGGCGTTGCCAGGAGTGGGTTGTGCTCAATATTTAAATTTCAAATCCCGAAACAACCACATAATCAACACAAGCAATTGTTAGAATATCATGGACCAGGAAGAAGGATAAATCTGACATTCTGCAAGATCTGAGCAGTGAAGATTCCTGGCTCATGAATAGCATTAATTCTCGGAGACTGAAAGGCTTTGGCCATTTCCCAATGGTTGCGTTAGAATAGTGATACAAGGCATGGTTTCCGGAAGAAGAGGATGTGGTCGACAAGCACGACAGTGGAGGCAGGACATTGACGACTTGGGCAAGTAAAATGCAGGAGGCAGGGGATTTAGCAAAGGATTGAGTATGTTTGCTGCGGGACTGAATGAAAGCAACGTTCTGCTAAGGATCAGCAACCCGATTGCAAAATTTGAAATCAGCGGTGGTACCTATTATATCGGCGGTAGTATAGTGGTAAGTATCCCAGCCTGTCTCGCCGGAAATCGAGGTTTGATTCCCCATCGGAAAACCAACCAGTTCTGTTTCGAAGGCGTTACGGACGCAATTCGTAATCCCGCATACCAGGTCCGAAACACAACCGCGGAATATTTGGCCACAGCCACCCTGCATTGGTTTTCACACAGTGTTAAGAGTGACGGTCGTTTAGAAAGCAATGGCAAACTACTGAACGCAAATTTGCCAATAAATCTGTGGTTGACTGCAACGTCATGTAAAGGATATGCAACTCGCTTTTAACCTATCATATTACTCATTTAATATATTATTTAGACTTAATTGCATCACTAAGTATATTTTAACATCAGGTTGTGGTACTGTCTTATTCGTGTCTCGAACAGAGTAAATACAGAGTTCCCTTTCCACTCTGTGTCGCACTAATCGGCAAGTTTGGGCTGTGAATCCGTGTGTATTACCTCTTGATATGTGTTAGCGAATGTTAACACGGAATTTCGCTGATAATGTCGCGACAACAGTCATACGAAAGTTCAAAGTCTAGGATCGTCGTCTGTTTTAAAAACAAAAAAAGTTAGTAGCCATTCCTTTACATTACGTCGCAGTCAACACCAGCAGTGTTTGCCTGTTCGTGATCTCTTGGAAAGTTTAAGTTCAGTAGTTTGCCATTGCTTTCTTAACGACTTGCACCCATGCCATTTAATAAAAATCCCAACTCAAGGCGGTCTGCTGCCAAATCGCCAGCATCTGTGTTTCGAACGTGGTATGCGGAATTACGAACTGCGTCCATAATCCTTCGCAGCGGAGCCGGCTTTGGGGAAAGGGAGGGGCGGGGGGATATTGGCCATGACCATGGATTCCTTGGCGCATTCAGGCCTACACAATGTGACGGTTCAATCAGGTTACAGGCCCACACCTGCACACTGCATCGGGACACCATATAGCGCCAGTAGTTTGGTATAGCTCTGAAGCTAGGGGCTTGCCACAGATATCCCACAACCGCTTTTAAAAAAAAAAAAGATAAGTCAAAGCAACTCTTTAAACCGACTTGTCTATTCATCCGATACATCAAGGGTGTCACTGTGGCGAAGTGGCTACGCTACCCGCCTCTCGTTTCGAAGGTGTGGGTTCGATTCCAGGCTACGTCGTTCGGTTCACGAGTGCAATTTTCTCGAAGATTCCTGGGGGTCGTCGACGGAGCTATGGAGTTGATGCTCTGTGCGACGCTTTCGGCAAGCCGGCCTGCAGGTAGAAACTGGGCCATATGGGATAAAACCCAGTGCAATGGAGTCCATCCTCTTGCCAATACTGTAATAAGATGCCTAATATTTGTTTTCTTAACCCTGTGTTCAGAACGCGATAAAAGTTGTTGCCGTTACATATTAATTTATTATTATAATAATAATTATTTATTATTATTATTATTATTATTATTATTATTATAAAAACTATTATAGAAATTATTATTATTGTTATTGTCTCATCTCATCATGTTCCTCTTTTACCTTGCGGTGTCGAGGCGAATTATAAACAGCGGGAGAGTGCCCGCTCATGGGCTACATGTATCGATATTCCAATTGACTCTGTTATTCCCTGCGTCTATCGTTTACGTGGTCGGCCTCTTTTTCTGCATCCCTCTGGTCTGTACATCATTGCTTGTTGTGGTATACTGTTGACTGGTAACCTACTTGCATGGCCAAACCATTTGACTTGCTGCCTTCTAATAAAATCTAGTGCAGCTATAACCCCCACTTTAGTCCTGATTTCTTCATTTCCGATCATATCTCTTCTTGATACATTGAGTATACTACTCAGGAATCTCATTTCTGTTGTTGTGATTTTTCTTTTCTCTTTTTCTGTCATTGTCCAGGTTTGGCATTGGTAACATAGAGTTGGTAGGAAGGTTGTGTTGTAAAGTGCTTTCTTAGTAGTTATTGATACATGTTTGTTCTTTAGTATTGGTACCATTTGTCCAATGAGTTGGTTTGCCTTATTGCATCTATTTTCGATCTCGTCTTCTGATTTGCCATTGTTATTGTCATTATTATTATTATTATTATTATTATTATTATTATTATTATTATTATTATTATTTTCATTATTATTATTGGTGGCTTAGGGTATAATGAGACACGTAGTTTCATAATACGCTGACATGCTGGGTTGATGGTTCGAAATCAGCGGCCGCGATTTGAAGCAGACCGCTTTGCTTTGGTTTCCACGGTATGAGACGTCAGCCGTTCAGAAAGCAATGGCAAACTACTGAACTGGAATTTTCTAGCAATTCACAAACAGCCAATAAATGCTGGGGTTGATTGCAAAGTTCTGTAAAGAACATGCGACTAACTTTATTATTATTATTATTATTATTATTATTATTATTATAAACTATTTCACTTTGTATCACATTACTTCTTCTATACTGATCCGTCCCAGGTAATGTCCTCTATTTTTCCGTGGGACAGTTTTCCTTCCTACTGAGATAGTGGCCTACTGTTTGTAGTTTCTGCCTTGCCATTGATAACGTGCGCAATTTGCACCACGAAATCCCCTGTTTTTCGCCCCTATCCCAGGCAGAAAGGTACGCGACCTCACTACCCAAGAGATCAGGCAGCGCGTGGTTCTTGTTAAAATACCCAGCCTAATGATAGGATTGGAACCCGAGAACTTAAGATTTTGAGGCGACACTGAGCCAGGTCTACCCTTGTATGATTATTCTTGTTTTTGCTCTTGGTGCTGTTATGATTATTCTTGTTATTGCTCTTGGTGCTGTTATGATTAGTCTTGTTATTGCTCTTGGTGCTGTTATGATTATTCTTGTTATTGCTCTTGGTGCTGTTATGATTATTCTTGTTATTGCTCTTGGTGCTGTTATGATTATTCTTGTTATTGCTCTTGGCGCTGTTATGATTATTCTTGTTATTGCTCTTGGTGCTGTTATGATTATTCTTGTTATTGCTCTTGGTGCTGTTATGATTATTCTTGTTATTGCTCTTGGTGCTGTTATGATTATTCTTGTTATTGCTCTTGGTGCTGTTATGATTAGTCTTGTTATTGCTCTTGGTGCTGTTATGATTATTCTTGTTATTGCTCTTGGTGATGTTATGATTAGTCTTGTTATTGCTCTTGGTGCTGTTATGATTAGTCTTGTTATTGCTCTTGGTGCTGTTATGATTATTCTTGTTATTGCTCTTGGTGATGTTATGATTATTCTTGTTTTTGCTCTTGGTGCTGTTATGATTATTCTTGTTATTGCTTTTGATGCTCGTGATGGAACCACGGCAGCGTAGTTGTTAGTGAATGCACTGGCCTCTGTAGTCCTGAAATCAATCTCTCCCCACGCTGACGTGGAGTCGTGACCTTTTACCTTTTATTTATTTGTTGTTTTTTTTTTGCGCTCACTCGCTTTGAACTCAAGCGTAGTCCATACACACTATTTATAGTAGTGTTGGACTGAATTTTGCGTGTGGATTAGCTTTCCCTATTATCAGTGTCCCTCGCCATCAGGCGAACCCACTCCGACTTCAGAGGTACTTGATATTTACGTCTCCAAGTCAAATACAATAGGTCAACATTTTAGCCCATCTGTCCGGTGTGGGGGTTGAACCCCTTACCTCGGTATCAGTACACCGGATGTTTAAGAACACACGTTCTTATCCATTCGACCATATTGACCTACTTTACCTTGTGTTATTAGCATCATTTACTCGAAATATCCTAGAGCCAATGTTTAGGGCGGGTACTGGGTAACAAATGGTAACAGATAGGACATTAAAGGACCCATGTAACATGCCTTGGATGTGTCCTGGGGATATGGTGCTAGCCCTAAACTTTTATAGACCGATCGACACTCGATGGTTGATATGCTTAACATTAATCCGGCCGCCTTTACTACATAGAACATTTTCTGGTAACTATTTCACGCTGTCAAGTTCAGTACTGAACGTAAAACTTGCCAATACATCAACAGCAGCTGAAAAATGCTGGTGTTGACTGCAATGTCCTGTAAAAGGGTATGCAGAAAAAAATGGTAAAACTAGTTACCGTGTTCTGGTCTCCCTGTCCTAGGCGTTAACGTCTTTCTCCGTAATTCCGTATACCCACGTGAGGAATGTAACCTGCGCGAGAATCGATAGCGGTTCTCGCCGCGTTGGTAACTTACGGAGTATGTGAGCCGGTCGCTCAGAAAGCAATGGCAAACTACTGAGCGTAATCTTGCCAAGAAATCAACAATAAGCTGAAAGATGCTGGTGTTAACAGCGATGTCCTGTAAAGGATATGCGGGGAAAAAAAAACAGTTACCATGTACTGTTTCGCCAAGTCTGTAGCTCTCGAAAACATCAATAATTTTAATTATGAACACAAAATTGTCCATCTCGTAGCAGAACATGCTGTTGTTATGTGACGTATTATTACTATCACATTAGTGCAGGCTTCAGTGCACAGAGGAATAGTTAGTCAGTCTTTCTCTCCCTTAGAGAACGACAAGAACTGATATGGAACCCTTAGTACCACCGTGGTGATACCATTGTCAGGGTTACGTCCTAACACGAACGCGCCGCCATGTTTTAGTCAGTCCAGGGTATTACTGGTTATGTTGCACTGTTTTGTCAAACCCGTGGCTCTGTACATCCGATTTCCACATGGATATCTTTTGTATTTGCTTTCCCTAGCTTTTGACGGTGCGTATTCTTCATACCAGGCAGCAGGTTTTTGTGTCTCGGCTTGTTCCTTGATCTGGCTTGCACTTAAAGACACCGCCGGCAACCACACTGCTCTGTACTTATAAATTTATTATACTATATTTGAATTAAAATACGGCGCGTTTGTATGTGTGTTGTTGTTGTTGTTGTTATTGTTGTTGTTGTTGTTGTTGTTGTTGTTAAATTCATGATCGTTGTTAGACAGAGACAAATATATCCGTAAATTAAAATAATAAAAACAATAGTTGACCCCCTCGCAGTTCCAGCGATGACTCTGTGATGTGATAGCACCACTGAATTATGTAGGCCTGAGAGCAGGGAGGAATAGGTTGTCAATTGTTCCCTCATTTTGGCAACGACGAACCCGAGCGTGCTGTCGTGCTCTCAGTATTGCCAGCGCAGTTCCCTATCAACATCGCTAGCGAGCTATCCACATCCACAATTGGGACACGCAGACAAACTTCTATAACACTGCAAGATGTAGATACAGGAGCAGTTTTATCATTTCTAGAAAATACCAAGCTCGAATGTTCTTGTCCGTCTCCTCCTCGTTTGTTTGTCACTTAAAGAAATATCTGAATAATGTGTTATTATCAGACGATACAGATGACAGCAAATGTAAATCATACCGCCGCTAATTTTGGAACTAAACACAATATGTAAAACCCGCGGAGGAAAAAGCCAACTAGTCTTAATTCCAGCCACAGTATTGGATGTGCTGAGTCATACCTTAGTTACACAATAATATTCCTCTTTGCAGATACCAAAAAAATGTTCGACCCTGCACTGATCTTACCCACCCCGATTATTTCTGAGCATAGCGAAGGGTGGGAGAAATCTGCAACATAATCCCCGCGGACACGAGACAGATGGCTGTGGACAGATATGATCACCAACGCCACACGGCATGGACAATAAGAAGAAGCAGTTTACCATTGCTTTCTCAACGAGAAATCGAACGTTTTGAGTCCAACTGATAGCTGCATGTGGTTAATGTTGCCCCGGCCGTGAAGCCACCGTTTTAGAAACACTGTCTCGTCTGTTGTTATTGCAAACAACTTTGCCAGGGAATAGATATCACCGGGTGCCATATGAATAATTTACGGGCCATTTACGTTTACAAACATAACACGTGTCTGTGATTACATTCTTTATTTGTTTAACTCCGCCCTTCCCACCTCTCTCTCTCTCTCTCTCTCTCTCTCTCTCTCTCTCTCTCTCTCTCTCTCTCTCTCTCTCTCTCTCTCTCTCTCTCTCTCTCTCTCTCTCTCTGCCTTCAGTAGTTAGGACTTTAAGTGAATAATTATCTGTGTCAGAAGTAGTTGGTTGATTGACTATTTGTGAGTTTTCAGGAAGACTTGAGGTTACCTCTTTAAGCCCGATGCATTCACTTCCACGAGGCCTAGGCTCAAGAAGGGCTTGCATCTATAGGTGTTGGTTTGATATAGAGCGTTTTCTACCTAGTAGTACCAAAGTTCACTCATGAAGCTGTGTAACAGACCTCTCCTTCCCCTCTCCGTGCTCAAACAATAGACTGGATATGTATGGCGAGTACTGGTGCTTAACTTCTGTAGAAAGGCATATAAATATCTAACAATATCATGATTCGACACAGCACATCAGGATTGTCTCCTTTGTTGGTTTTTCGTACTTTATTGTTGACAAACTCAAACCCAAGGTTTACGGACATTGTCGACAGACTCAAACCCAGGGCCCAGGGACATTTCCTGAGCCGTAGCGCAAACAAATCCTTCCCAGGCCATGTGGCGTACTGCGTATATTTTTTACAAACAAATAGCTTCGGAGGTCAGCATGGCCGAATGGATAACATAAAATGATTTAATACAACAAACGGATTGGACAGGAAATAACAACTAAATGATTTCTTTACCGGTTCATAGTTTTAGTTTAGTTTATTTCCTTTTCGACTTAGACATTTGTCACTGAGTGTTAGAAAACAACTATGGTTGCATATCTTGTTTCATGGTTAACAAGATAATACTATAATAATGTATTCTTACGGTGTATCACTTTGATATCTTGACTGTTATCACATTACTATAGTACCATTGACATCCCCACGTTACGAGAGCACGGTTGCTATCCCTAGATTACTATTTAGCACTATTGAAACCCCATCATTACTATAGCACGGTTCCTGTCCCTAGATTACTGCAGCACCATTACAGTCACTATATGATCATATTATCTTAGATTTGGTTACATCGCTATAGCACCGTTGATCTTACTATATCACTATTGTATTATTGCTATGGCTACATTGCTAAAGCAACAGTACTATCGCTATATCATTACATTACCATGGCTATAGCTACACAAATATAGCACCATTGCTTTCGTTACACAACTATACTACCATTACTACCACAACATCACTACAGCACTATTGCTGTGACTATAACAGTGTTGTTCTCTCTACATCACTTTGGCAACATTGCTATCGTTAGGTCACTACATTATTACGGTCACGACTAGGTCCATACAGCACCATTGCCACCACAACATCACTATATTACTATTGCCATTGCTACACTATTACACCTCCATTGGTCCCGCTACATCACTATATGTTGACTATCACTAAATCACTACATTACAATGGCTATGGAAAATGTGCACAGAAAAAGGAACCTACTATGGGTCAGTCATTCCGTACCCAGGAGCAGGTGGTCAGTCTTTCCGTACCCAGGAGCAGGTGGTCAGTCTTTCCCTCATTTCTCGAGAGGACGAACGCCGGCGCCGAGCTCCAGTCCGGCCACACTCATGGCATTAACCGCACAGCTCCCTATCAACTTCGCTAACGCGACCCCTATTATGGCTAAGACTACACAATATAGAGCAATTGTTATGGCCACTACACCAATATAGAGCAATTGTTATCGCTACTACCCTACTAAACCAATATAGAGCAATTGTTATCGCTACTACACCAATATAGAGCAATTGTTATCGCTACTACACCAATATAGAGCAATTGTTATTGCTACTACACCAATATAGAGCAATTGTTATCGCTACTACACCAATATAGAGCAATTGTTATTGCTACTACACCAATATAGAGCAATTGTTATCGCTACTACACCAATATAGAGCAATTGTTATTGCTACTACACCAATATAGAGCAATTGTTATTGCTACTACACCAATATAGAGCAATTGTTATCGCTACTACACCAATATAGAGCAATTGTTATTGCTACTACACCAATATAGAGCAATTGTTATTGCTACTACACCAATATAGAGCAATTGTTATCGCTACTACACCAATATAGAGCATTGTTATCCCTACTAAACCAATATAGAGCAATTGTTATTGCTACTACACCAATATAGAGCAATTGTTATTGCTACTACACCAATATAGAGCAATTGTTATCGCTGCTACACCAAAATAGAGCAATTGTTATCGCTACTACACCACTGTAGAGCAATTGTTATCGCTACTACTCCACTATAGTCAGCGTCTTTGGGTTAGGGGTATTGATCGCAGGTTTACCATCCGGTATACCGGGTTCTAAGTCAGCCGCGGACGATTTGGGATTAGATGGCTTGACGTTAACGGTTTACAATTCAGCTGTGGGAGATTTGGAAACAGACCGCATTGTGATAGTTATCATACAATAGTATGAATGCCGGTCGTTCACAAGTCAATGGCAAACTACTTAACGTACACTTGCCAAAAAATCTCAAACATCTAAAACCTGCTGGGAGTTGACTGTAATAGATCTTTCAAAAGTAGACAGAACTAAGTTACAGATGACGCGTAGACAGAATTGAGTAGTTGATAATTGGAGGTAGATGGCACTAAAGTTAGATGCATGTGCTTTACAGGACGTAGCAATCAACCCCAGCGTTTATTGGTTGTGTGTGATCTAGTAGGCAATGTCACTTCAGTAGCTAGATAGCACTAAGCAGTTTTTTTTTTTTTTCTCCAGTGTTGAATATCATTTGCAGAACGGTGCGATCAACCTCAGCTTGACTTTCTAGGTGCATATAACATATAGCTCTAGTAATCACGATAGCAAATTTGACAAGATAGCAAATTTGACAAGATAGCAAGCAAGGAAATTTGACAATATAGTAAAGCTGACTAGATAGCAAATTTAATCGCGTTTTCGTTACTTAGTATCGGATAGAACTTAATCTCAAAGGAACATTAAATGAACAGCCTAGATTTTCTATTGCGATTGTGAAGCTATAGTCCGGCGACATATGCTCTCAAGTGATGGAGTGCGAATTGTGAATCGTTTCGGCAACTGCGTGTCCACCTTTACTCTAATCAGTCCTGGTCATTCTTACAGGGCTGGGAATTTGACCATTTGTGCCAGACGCCTGTGTTCATGTCCTCGGAGTGACCACCACGGGAAACAATCGGAAGAGAACTAAACCTCCAGCATTCTGTTTGTAACGAGCTCTTGGAGTCTGTGGAAATATTTGCAGTTCGGATACAGCAAATTGGACAGAGTTTGAAAGACAATAATATTAATTATCTGCAGCTCGCTGAACGAGTTATTTCTTGACTATGTCATGATGCAGTGAGCTTAAGGAGATTTTGCCCGCTGCGGAAAGAGACAAAGTTCCCCAAGAAGGTACGGTGTGTATGTTGTTGTCTGTTGTATTAACAGCTTTTCTTACAGTTTCATAACTATCGCTGCT
Source organism: Cepaea nemoralis (assembly GCA_014155875.1). Lineage (NCBI taxonomy): Eukaryota > Metazoa > Mollusca > Gastropoda > Stylommatophora > Helicidae > Cepaea > Cepaea nemoralis. The sequence goes on along the minus strand of JACEFZ010017348.1, from coordinate 264,378 downwards.
GCGAATAGTCACAATAGGGATTCTACTGCTTTTGGAAATGCAATTTACAATAATAGCTTTATTAGTTTCACAAATTTGTTATATTTCTAACCATTAGACCATTTCTAACCAATAAACCAAGCCAGTGTGTTAAGTAAGACACCATGTCTTACTTAACACACTCGCTTGGTATTGTTTATTTGTTATTCTCAATAACGGCAGGTTTCTATAAAATCATTAACAAACTAAACTAGTACACTAAACACACCCACAAATACACCCACACATTACACACGTTGATAAATAGCAGTGGAATCTATCTTATTGTTACATAAATACGCCCACACATTACACACGTTGATAAATAACAGTGGAATCATCTTATTGTTGCACAAATACACCCACACATTACACAGTTGATAGATAACAGTGTAATTTATCTTATTGTTGCATAAATACACCCACACATCACACAGTTGATAGATAGCAGTAGAATCTATCTTATCGTTGCATAAATACAGACTGCTTGTCATTATGAACGGAATTTACAGAATGTATTAATCTCTAGACTAGATGCAGTATAGCTGCGCGCGATTTGTCAGCAGACCGCGTAGCGCTGGATTGTAACGAATTGATTTGGGAGCCGGTCGTTTAGAAAGCAATGGCAAACTACTGAATGCAAACTTGCCAAGACATCAACAACAGCAGTAAAATGCTGGTGTTGACAGCTATCTCTTGTAAAAGGATGTGCCAAAAAAATGCAATATAATTGGCATACGGAAAAATTAATGCGCGGATTCAAACAATGATGTCATCAATATTTATATATTTATATACAGTTGTGACATGTCATTTGCAGAACGTTGCGATCGACCCCAAAATGAGATTGATTTACTAGGCAATTTTACGTTGAGAAGTTTGCTACTGCTTTCTTGGAAACCAGTGGCATATGTGGTGTATACATTCCCGATGTTTTGTGGTTACATTTTTGTTGACACTTTGCTTCATTTGTTATTTTTCTTATCTACATAAAAAATACCAAATCACCGACAATTTTACACATTGACAAGTCTAATGTTATCCGCTACTCGACGTGTCTCATATATAAACAGTAATACATATATAAGTATTTGTCAATTTGTCCATGTAAATTATTTTTTGTTTAGCTTTATATTTTAAATTGCGATATCATGACATCTCAGAAGCTTCCAAATTCTTTTTTATTTTATTGTCGTCTTTGTTGTTATTATTATTGCATCCATGTTTCATAACCGTATGCTGCTGCGTTCCAGGTTATATACATATATATATATATATATATATATATATATATATATATATATATATATATATATATATATATATATATATATATATATATATATATATATATATATATATATATAATATGGCTATAAAGCATGGAATCTAAAAACAACAACAACAACAACAACAACAACAATGAAAGGAATTGGGAGCTTTTGAGATGTCGTGATATCGTAATTTAAAATATAAAAAGAATGAGCTGGACAGAAAATAAATTACATAGACAAATTCTCGAACAAGACAAGAGACAACTACTGAACTGAATTATCCCGAAGATGTATGTGTCGGCCGAAATGCTCAAATATCTCAGCTCTGCTGTAAACAGACACAACGCAGTTAAGTCCAGAACAAAAATATTCGACGTTCGCAGAAGAAGAGGAACTGTGAAATATACACATAAAATGGTAATGTCGATGTAATCACAATATGAGACAGGTAGGTCTGCAATGAAACAAAACATAAGTAGTTAGAAGAATGCCTGAAACAAAATAAAATATAAGTAGTTAGAAGAATGCCTGAAACAAAATAAAATATAGTAAGTAGTTAGAAGAATGCCTGAAACAAAATAAAATATAATAAGTAGTTAGAAAATGCATGAAACAAAGTAAAACATAATAATTAGTCACAAGAATGTCTAAAATAATGCAAAACATAATAATTAGTTAGAAGTGTGCCTAAAATAAAGCAGACCTTATTAAGCAGTTAGAAGAATGTCTGAGACAATACAAACAATTAGGTAGAATGATGCCGCAAAAAAAAAAATAACGAAGAGAAAGAATATATAAATAAATAATTCAGAAAGAAAACTATGCATCAACATTTTTTATCACGAATATTTCGTATGTCCGTATAAAATTCAATATCGCCATCATCATGTGCCTTGCCGAGAAGCACGGATGTCCAAGCTCCACCACGAGGCTCGTATCAGGTCTGTGCTCTTGTCCTGATTATGTCCAAGTCACACCACAAGGCTCGTATTAGGTCTGTGCTCTTGTCCTGATTTTGCCGATTGACCAAATCATCTGGTATTTTAATTTATCTCTTTGTCTTCCGATTGCTCCTATGACACCAAGTTTGCCAGTTGTCACTAAGTGTTCATTGTCTATTTCTGCCCATAACCTGCACAGAATTTGACCGTCTACAGTTTATTTTTCTCATGATTTGAACGGTTTATTCTGCTTATTCATTGTCTACGCCATCTCTGTGGAGAAGGTGTTACGGGCGCAATTCGTAATCCTGCACACAGCATTCTAAGCACAGCTGCGGGAGATTTGGCAGCAGTCCGCTTTGTGTTGGTTTTCAGACAACGGTTTAAGAGCCGGTCGTTCAGAAAGTAATGGAAAACTATTGAACGTAACATTGCCAAGAAATCACTATTAGCCAAAAACAAAATTCAGGTGTTGACTGACACAACGTGTTAATGATATGCAACAAACCATTCAAGGTCTGTCTCATTTGTTTGTTTGTCCGCGCATGGTCTTCTTTGCATTCCAGTGAGTAACTATATTTCGGCTGCCGTGCAGTGTTTATCGGCCTGTCTGAATACTGTCCAGGATAATCCAACATACACAAGGCACGTACGGGTATCTTGTGCCAGATACTGCCTTTGGAATGTGAAGTATTTATCCTTCACATTATATAGCCAGGATATAACGATTCCTTTCCTTGACGTCTTTTCTTACCAAACAATTTCAAAAAAAAATTCAAAATGATTTGGTACATTTTTTTTTTTTTGAGACGGTAACCTCAGTAGTGTATTGGCTAAACACAGGTCTGTCGGCCAGAAGGACATGGGTTCGATACTCGGCTGGACTAATTCGGATTTTTCAAAATTATCTTGGGCTCCCTGGATATGCCCATTGCGCCTAAAGCCTTGAAAACGGGCCCCTATCTTACTGTTAATACTGGATCGACCACTCAGAGGTACTGTTTTAAAACAATAAACCTTGTCGTGGTCCCAATATTTGCAGGCAAGCTTCCTAATCACAAATAGTAATCCCGCATACCGCGTTCCAAACACAGCTGTGGGCTATTTGGAAGCAGACCGTCTTGTGTTGCATTTCATCAAATGGTATGAGTGCCGGTCGTTCAGAAAGCAACGGCAAGCTTTTTATTATTGTTGCATATCCTTTACAGGACGTTGCAGTCAACATCAGCATTTTACTGCCTTTGTTGATGTCTTGGCAAGTTTTACGTTCAATAGTTTGTCATTGCTTTTTGAACGACCGGCTCCCATATTAACTGAAAGTAAAATTGCCAAGGAATCTCAAACAGCCATAAGATACTGGAGTTGACTGCCACGCCCTGTAAAGGATGTGCAACTAACTTTCCTAATCACTATGCCGCTATGTTACTCTTAATGAAGCAGTAAATATAATTAGTTCAAGGACTACATTGTATGAATGGGGTGGAAATAAAAGTAATATTAAAACATGTCAATTATGTAAACCTCAACATGCTACATCCAGATGGTTGTAGTGATGCTCCTATTTATTTATTTTTTTAAACATACCCTCTTCTGCATTCGTTCGGAATGTTGTTTAGACGTAATTGCGTTGTGACTGTTTACAGCAGAGCCGCGATATTTGCGCCTTTCGGCCGACGCATCCGCCTTCTTCAGGCATCTGTTGGCCGGGTTACCTTCCCGGGTATTTCGTATGTTAAACAGATCCATTACAACTCCAAGAGGCCAATTGTGTACGTCCCATATTATTATAGACCAATCGTATCTCCATAGACGATATGTAGTCAGTATATATATATATATATATATATATATATATATATATATATATATATATATATATATTGCGCTCGCTAGCTTTGAACTAAAGCGTAGTCCATATGCACTATTTATAGTAGTGATGGAATTTTGCGTGTGGATTAGCTTTCCCTATTAACAGTGTCCCTCACCATCAGGCGAACTCACTCCGACTTCAAAGGTACTTGTAATTTACGTTCCCAAGTCAAGTACGACAGGTCAACATTTTAGTTCAACTGTCTGGCGTTGGCGTTGAACCGCTTACCTCGGTATCAGCACAACGGATGTTTAAGAACATTCTTACCCATTCTGCCATGCTGACCTGCGATGTAGTCAGTATCACAATGTCCTTCTTTACATCCTAAGAGATTTCTAGGTTCTCATGTTAGCCGGGTCGATCTAGAAGCTCTGGTCACTGACGCAAAACCCCGCCATGTGAACTCGAACCCGACCACCTAGAGCCAGTGTGCTAGGCGCTGCACTACCCCAATTACTCTAGCTCCTGCCGGTTGTGGTTGTTTTCACTTTATGATCCCAGTGCGGTTGATTGTATCGGTGTTCATATTTATGCTCTTACTGCAGTTGATTGTATCGGTGTTCATATTTATGCTCTTACTGCAGTTGATTGTATCGGTGTTCATATTTATGCTCTTACTGCAGTTGATTGTATCGGTGTTCATATTTATGCTCTTACTGCAGTTGATTGTATCGGTGTTCATATTTATGCTCTTATTGCAGTTGATTGTATCGGTGTTCATATTTATGCTCTTACTGCAGTTGATTGTATCGGTGTTCATATTTATGCTCTTATTGCAGTTGATTGTATCGGTGTTCATATTTATGCTCTTATTGCAGTTGATTGTATCGGTGTTCATATTTATGCTCTTATTGCAGTTGATTGTATTGGTGTTCATATTTATGCTCTTATTGCAGTTGATTGTATCGGTGTTCATATTTATGCTCTTACTGCAGTTGATTGTATCGGTGTTCATATTTATGCTCTTACTGCAGTTGATTGTATCGGTGTTCTTAATTGTGCTATTACTGCAGGTGATTGTAAAGGTTTTCATATTTAGCCTCTTACAGCAGCTGATTATATCAGTGTTCACATTTCCACAGCCATCACATGTTTTTCAGCTTGTCTGCTCATTGTCCACGTTTCACATCCATATAAAGGTACAGGTTCTATGTAGCACTTCAGCACTCTTTTTCTCGTTTCAATTGATATCTTTTTATTGGTCAGTATGTTTTTCATCTTGCAAAAGTCTACCTTCGCCATGGCAATTCTTGTTCTAATCTCTTCAAGGCAACTCCCATCAGATGTATGACTGTTCCGAGATAGCTATACCGATTCACTTGTTTAAGAATATGCCCACTTACTTGTATATTACATTGTGGTATTTCTTCCTTCCTAGTGACAACCATAATCTGTGTCTTCTTACAAATAAAACTAACCGTAGTTGTTCACTGTGTGCAACAACCGCACCACAGGCCATCCGATCATTTATGTTATGTCTGGTACTATCAGTCCAAGAAACAAACAGTCTGCGCTGTCAGTGCAAGAACTCAACATATAACATATATTGTTCAATACTATATGTTCCGTCAAGTACTATCAGCTTAAGAACTAAACAACCTATTTAAGCATTTATGTTCCATCAAGTACTATCTGTTTAAGAACTAAACAACCTATTTAATCATGTATGTTACATCAAGTACTATCAGTTCAAGAGCCAAATAGCTTCTTTTATGCCAGAATACATGCTTAATCGAAATGTTTCTTTTTATTTCCTCCACACCTTGTCTACTATAGATAAATTTCTATGTATTACCCATTCATTCATCTTCTACATTCATCTTCATTCATAAACTTCAGAAAAATAAAAGAGCTGAAACATCACCACTTATATTGGGGCGCTATGTTAAACAAAACTTTCTCTGTGCTATCCCTACACAAAACGTGTCCCTGTGTGTGCGCCAGCCCCAGTGGCCCCACCTATCATACATCTCGACGTAAACCAGAAGCCGCAACTGTCTAACGGGAATGGGAGATATTAGCTGACACCAACAAGTTCATAATGATATTCGGTTAAAGCAGGATTCATCTTCAGCGACACCTTGATTTCACCAGAATAATACCCCGACTGGCGACCATCCACAAAAGCTTCATTTAATCTGAATTTTAAAATTCACAAGCCGGGACTTCACTCACTTGTAATCCCATATCGGCTGCAGTGTCGACAGACAGCTTTTGGGTGGTCGTATTTTGTGAAGAGGAAAGTGTGGCTGATATGGAAACACGCACAGAAAGAAGAAGATATAGTAGAGATGTAGTGATATTGTGCGGATCGGGTGCAGAGTTGAAGTAAGGTACACAAACATGCTGCATGGCGGGACTTGTACGGACGGGAAGAATCGGAGACAACCCGAGACTAGCGGCGGTTCGTAAACAGGTTGTTAGAGGGAGAAAAGATTGCAGCGATGGGGAGTAACAAGGGGTGAAATAAGTGAATGGAAACCTAGTGACAAGTAATAATGTTGTGACACTTGGGAAGAGTGGGTGTGAATGAAGAGGGATAAGTGTGAATATAGTAGGGTAGGCATGAATGAGAAGGGATACATGTGAATATAGTAGGATGGGTGTGAATATAGTAGGATAGGTGTGAATGAGCGGGGATAAATGTGAATTTAGTAGGATAGTGTGAATATAGTAGGATAATGTGAATATAGTAGGATAGGTGTGAATGAGCAGGGATAAATATTAATATAGCAGGCTAGGTGTGAATGAGCAAGGATACATGTGAATATAGTAGGATGGGTGTGAATATAGTAGAATAGTGTGAATATAGTAGGATAGATGTGAATGAGCGGGGATAAATGTGAATATAGTAGGATAGTGTGAATATAGTAGGATAGATGTGAATATAGTAGGATAGGTGTGAATGAGCAGGGATAAATATTAATATAGCAGGCTAGGTGTGAATGAGCAAGGATACATGTGAATATAGTAGGATGGGTGTGAATATAGTAGAATAGTGTGAATATAGTAGGATAGTGTGAATATAGTAGGATAGTGTGAATATAGTAGGATAGGTGTGCATGAGCAGGGATAAATGTGAATATAGTTTGATAGTGTGAATATAGTAGGATAGTGTAAATATAGTAGGATAGTGTGAATATAGTAGGATAGTGTGAATATAGTAGGATAGTGAATATAGTAGGATAGATGCGAATGAGCGGGGATAAATGTGAATACAGTAGGATAGTGTGAATATGATAGGATAGTGTGAATATAGTAGGATAGTGTGAATATAGTAGGATAGGTGTGAATGAGCAGGGATAAATATTAATATAGCAGGCTAGGTGTGAATGAGCAAGGATACATGTGAATATAGTAGGGTATGCGTGAATATAGTAGGATAGGTGTGAATGAGCGGGGATACATGTGAATATGGTAGGATAGTGTGAATATAGTAGGATAGGTGTGAATCAGGAGGGATGAATGTGAATATAGTAGGATAGGTGTGAATATAGTGGGATAGATGTGAATGAGCAAGGATAAATGTGAATAGTATGATGGGTATGAATGAGCAGGGATAAATGTGAATATAGTAGGATAGGTTTAAATGAGTAGGGATAAATGTAAATATAGTAGGATAGGTGTAAATGAGTAGGGATAAATGTAAATATAGTAGGGTAGGCGTGAATGAGGAGGGACAATGTGAATATAGTAGGATAGATGTGAATGAGCAGGAATAAATGTGAATATAGTAGGATAGGTGTCAATGAGCAGGGATAAATGTTAATATAGTAGGATAAGTGTAAATGAGCAGGGATAAATGTGAATATAGTAAGATAGGCGTAAATGACGAGGGACAAGGTGAATATAGTATGATAGGTGTGAATATGGTAGGAAAGTGTGAATATAGTAGGATAGGTGTGAATATAGTAGGATAGGTGTGAATGAGCAGGGATAAATGCGAATATAGTAAGATAGGCGTAAATGACGAGGGACAAGGTGAATATAGTATGATAGGTGTTTATATGGTAGGAAAGTGTGAATATAGTAGGATAGGTGTGAATATAGTAGGATAGGTGTGAGTGAGGTGGGCTATGTGTCAGTGAGTAGTGATAGATGGAAATATAGTAGAATAGGTGTGAATGAGAAGGGTTAGGTGTGAATGTAGGTGAATAGGTGTGAATATAATAGGATGAGTTTTAATAAATAGTGGTAGGTATGAATATAGTAGGAGAGGTGTGAATGAGGGAGGATACGTATACATCAGGCAGGATAGATGTGAGTTGAGTATAATAATCGGTAGGTGTGAATGGGTAATGATATGTTTGATTCGGGAGCGGTAGAGAAGAACAATTACAGCGATAGGAAATAACAAATGGTGAAATAAGTGAATAAGAATCGATAGGTGTGAATGGGGAATGACATGAATATTGGGGAGTGATAGATTAGACATGCAATTACTAATTGTCAGCGAGGAATGAGAATGGACAGGGGGAATAGGGAATGAAAGGTGTTTGTGGGGAATGACGAAGTATATGTGCGAATGGGGAGTGAGAAAAGGTAGACATGAATAGAGAAAGGCAGATGCGAGAGGGGGTGAGAAATACAAAGTGTGAATAAAGAATAATAGGTATTTATTGTGAATGATAGCAGCCGACGTGGCAGAATTGATAAGAGCACTCGTTCTTAAGCTTCCGGTGCGATGTTGGTGAGGTACCAAGTGAGGTACTTAAGATGTTATTAAGTGTTGACTTTTCATTCACTAAGAAATGGCAAACTACTGAACGTACAATTGCATTAAAAATCAATTTGGGGCTGATCGCAACGTCCCACAAGGGAAATGCTGAATGAGAGATGTCACACGCTGAATGAGAGATATTAAATACTGAAGGAGAGATGCCAAATGTTGAATGAGAGATGTCAAATGCTGAATGAGAGATGTCAAATACTGAATGAGAGATGTCAAATGCTGAATGAGAGATGTCAAATGTTGAATGAGAGATACCAAATGCTGAATGAGAGATGTCAAATGCTGAATGAGATATGTCAAGTGCTGATTGAGAGATGTCAAATGCTGAATGAGAGATGTCAAATGCTGAATGAGAGATGTCAAATACTGAATGAGAGATGTCAAATACTGAATGAGAGATGTCAAATGCTGAATGAGAGATGTCAAATGTTGAATGAGAGATACCAAATGCTGAATGAGAGATGTCAAATGCTGAATGAGATATGTCAAGTGCTGAATGAGAGATGTCAAATGCTGAATGAGAGATGTCAAATGCTGAATGAGAGATGTCAAATGCTGAATGAGAGATGTCAAATGCTGAATGAGAGATGTCAAATGCTGAATGAGAGATGCCAAATGCTGAATGAGAGATGTCAAGTGCTGAATGAGAGATGCCGAATGCTGAATGAGAGATGCCAAATGCTGAATGAGAGATGCCAAATGCTGAATGAGAGATGCCAAATGCTGAATGAGAGATGTCATATGCTGAATGAGAGATGTTAAATGCTGAATGAGAGATGCCAAATGTTGAATGAGAGATGTCATATGCTGAATGAGAGATGTCATATGCTGAATGAGATGGCATATGCTGAATGAGAGATGTCAAATGCTGAATGAGAGATGTCAAATGCTGAATGAGAGATGCCAATTGCTGAATGAGAGATGCCAAGTGCTGAATGAAAGATGCCAAGTGCTGAATGAGAGATGTCAAATGCTGAATGAGAGATGTCAAGTGCTGAATGAGAGATGTCAATTGCTGAATTAGAGATGTCAAATGCTGAATGAGAGATGTCAAATGCTGAATGAGAGATGTCAAATGCTGAATGAGAGATGTCAAATGCTGAATGAGAGATGTCAAGTGCTGAATGAGAGATGTCAAATGCTGAATAAGAGATGTCAAGTGCTGAATGAGAGATGCCAAATGCTGAATGAGAGATGTCAAATGCTGAATGAGAGATGTCAAATGCTGAATGAGAGATGTCAAGTGCTGAATGAGAGATGCCAAATGCTGAATGAGAGATGCCAAATGTTGAATGAGAGATGTCATATGCTGAATGAGAGATGTCATATGCTGAATGAGAGATGTCAAATGCTGAATGAGAGATGACAAATGCTGAATGAGAGATGCCAAATGTTGAATGAGAGATGTCATATGCTGAATGAGAGATGTCAAGTGCTGAATGAGAGATGTCAAATGCTGAATGAGAGATGTCAAATGCTGAATGAGAGATGCCAAATGCTGAATGAGAGATGTCAAGTGCTGAATGAGAGATGCCAAATGTTGAATGAGAGATGTCATATGCTGAATGAGAGATGTCATATGCTGAATGAGAGATGTCATATGCTGAATGAGAGATGTCAAATGCTGAAGGAGAGATGTCAAATACTGAATGAGAGATGCCAAATGCTGCATGAGAGATGTCAAGTGCTGAATGAGAGATGTCAAATGCTGAATAAGAGATGTCATATGCTAAATGAGAGATGTCAAATGCTAAATGAGAGATGTCAAATGCTGAATGAGAGATGTCAAATGCTGAATGAGAGATGCCAAATGCTGAATGAGAGATGCCAAATGCTGAATGAGAGATGTCAAATGCTAAATGAGAGATGTCAAATGCTAAATGAGAGATGTCAAATGCTAAATGAGAGATGTCAAATGCTAAATGAGAGATGTCAAATACTGAATGAGAGATGTTAAATACTGAATGAGAGATGTTAAATACTGAATGAGAGATGTTAAATACTGAATGAGAGATGTCAAACGGGAATGCTAGACCTGGTCAGAACATGACAGATCTCAGTGGAGAATTAGAATGACTTGCTGTGGATGAGGAACATCCACTAATCTACGCATTGAGCGCGATGTGAATCCGGGATCGTCAGGCTGGCAGGGGAATGCTCCCGTCAGGACGCTACCTCGGATCCTAATGTACATGGTATCGGAAACTGGGATTTACTGCCGCAGAGCTGTTATCCGAATAAAACCAACAAATAGGGCTTAGACACTCAACCTATGGAAAAATATCAAATATGGCTTAGAGACTCATCCAATGGAAATACGCAACATAAGGCTTAGAAACTCAACCAATGGAGAGATGAAAAAAAAAAAACACCAAATAGTGCTTAGAAACTCAACCAAATTAAAAACACACAGATACAGGTGATCGTTTCGGCACACGTTTTTATCAACGGAGCCACAATCAAGAAACACTAAACATATTTTTTTTCCCCAAACAGAAATATCCTCATCTACATGGCAGTTAGGTGTTACTTATTATTCCCCTACCCACTTACACACTTACCCTACACACATCCTAAGCATACACTAGTAAATGCGTCCCAAAAAACAAACAAGAGAACAGAACATATGTCGGTTGTAGCCTAGATACAACAGTTGCAGCCTCCAGCAGTTATATCACAGCTTTTGGACAATATTTTCCACTCCCAATCAATGAAGATTATTGTGCGTTCTATTGTACGTGCTTGTGTCGAGCAAATGGATAAAGAGATTGGGATACATCGGTTTTCACCGAAGCTTGTACTGTAATGTTCATTTTATGCTAGATTTGAGCTAGTCGGATGTGTGTAATTGTCCAGAGGCACACGAAAGGGGGGTTTAGATTTGCGGTATTGTTGTATTGAAGTATCTGATAATGTTGATTATCAATATAGTTCAAGAACGGTTGACTTCAGCTAAGGAGATTATTTTGATTATTCATATTTGGCGCTGTTTGGACTATCGTCTGTGCTGTGTACATCGCCAGCAGTATCACAGCAAAAATAATATCCTCTAACTGCAGGTATGTTTGTGTGTTTCTTCACGTTACATCTAAATAGTATCCTCTGACTGCAGGTATGTTTGTGTGTTTCTTCACATTACATCTAAATAGTATCCTCTGACTGCAGGTATGTTTGTGTGTTTCTTCACATTACATCTAAATAGTATCCTTTAACTGCAGGTATGTTTGTGTGTTTCTTCACATTACATCTAAATAGTATCCTCTAACTGCAGGTATGTTTGTGTGTTTCTTGACATTACATCTAAATAGTATCCTTTAACTGCAGGTATGTTTGTGTGTTTCTTCACGTTACATCTAAATAGTATCCTCTGACTGCAGGTATGTTTGTGTGTTTCTTCACGTTACATCTAAATAGTATCCTCTGACTGCAGGTATGTTTGTGTGTTTCTTCACATTACATCTAAATAGTATCCTCGAATTGCAGGTATGTTTGTGTGTTTCTTCACATTACATCTAAATAGTATCCTCTAACTGCAGGTATGTTTGTGTGTTTCTTCACATTACATCTAAATAGTATCCTTTAACTGCAGGTATGTTTGTGTGTTTCTTCACATTACATCTAAATAGTATCCTCGAATTGCAGGTATGTTTGTGTGTTTCTTCACATTACATCTAAATAGTATCCTCGAATTGCAGGTATGTTTGTGTGTTTCTTCACATTACATCTAAATAGTATCCTCTAACTGCAGGTATGTTTGTGTGTTTCTTCACATTACATCTAAATAGTATCCTCGAATTGCAGGTATGTTTGTGTGTTTCTTCACTTTACATCTAAATAGTATCCTCTAACTGCGGGTATCCGGTCTCCGTGGCGAAGTCGTTACGAAAGCGGTTCGAGATCCCGTATACTCGCGTTCGAAACACAGCTGCGCGCGATTTTGGCAGCAGACCGCGTTGCGTTGGTTTCGCGTTAGTATCGGTGCCGGTCGTTCAGAAAACAATGGCAAACTGCTGAACGTAAACTTGCCAAGAGATCACAGCGGCAGAAATGATGGTGTTCACTGCGATGTCCTGTAAAAAATAGTATGGAAAAGAAAAAGAAAAAACAACAACAATAACAACTGTGGGTATGTTTGTGTCTTTCTTCACGTTACATCTAAATACTATCCTCTAAATACTGGTATGTTTGTGTGTTTCTTCACTTTACGTCCACTTTTTCGTTCCCCTGTTCAGCGGAGTTCATTACGCTTAGTTAAGCACTGTTCTATCTCAGAGGTCCACGTGTCAGATTTCTTCACGCATGAATTTCTAGCGGAGTATGTCACACCTAAGTGTAAATAAGCAGCAAATGTCCCTTTACACACTTTAAGATGCTTTGGTCATACGGTGCTATCCCCACATATTTGTATAGACCAATGGGCACTCGATGGGTGGTGTGGAAAGTATCACATCAGTAGCCTTTACTTCACAATATATTTCCTGGTACGCATTTTAAACTGGGTTGACCTGGGAGTCCAGGTACATTTTCAAATCCGAGCCCATGTGGAAAAGAGACCACCGCCACCAGGCCCGCAGCAAGCGGCCAGCTCCTATACTGTCGCGGCACCATACACCTAGCCATGGGCTCCTTTCACTTAGACCACTGTGCCATCAGGCTCCCGCGTGCCTTCAATCCTAATGTACAATTCGCGCCCAGGCAATGTAATCATCTTCACGGTTGGCTGTATGTTTAGAGGCAAAAGAAGTGCAACTGGAAAAGTTAATGGGTGTGTAGTGCAGGAGAGCCTGGCATATAATACTACGACATATATATGAGAATGGAGGTAGAGGAAGACATTGTGGAGGACAAGCAGTACACACTTGTCATTACTAAAACAGACTCAGATATTCCAGGGGAGGGTGAAGACAGCCAAACCTCGTGCAGAATGACATGCTTTTATTTTTTTTTAAATCAAAAATAGAGAGCAGCATCCTTTGGATCTTTTCCCTGGAACATGCTGGTGTGTTGGGGAAATAAGCAGGCGGTCAGACTGGCTGGGTGTGCACCGCTTGGTGGCGTATTTGTGCACCATAAAGGCATATGTGGTCAGGGCCCTTTATGATCATGTGCATTGTGTGGTAGAACAGCTACATCTGGGGAAACTGATGCTGCAGGCAGTGACCAGAGGGACAATAATTAGAATGTAACTGGTGTGTTAGTATTGTGACTCTTCGCTGGCTGTTGCACACGGCACGTTTGAGAATGTTGTGAGTGCTGTGATGTCGGTTCTTGGCCCACCTCAACTCAACCCCTAAGGTTACGAGAGTCCGAATAACCATTCCAGATTTCCGCGTTATTTGTGTGTCCACTATTTACTTTAGAAACCCGAGCCCTAGTGAGTGAGTACAGTAACGGATGCCTTTACATGTCATGAGGCGTTTTTGGGTATATGGTGCTATCCCATATAGTTGTATAGACCAATCGGCACTCGATGGGTGATGTGGTCAGTATCACGCTGGCCGCCCATACTTCCGTACTGTTCATTTTATGCTAGGTCAGCCTGGAAGCCCAGGTCAGTCTAAAAAAAAAAAAAGTAATCCTCTCCATATAATTCGGTTCCTCGGCATGATAGATGTGTACGTGAAAGTACACAGACGCACGCACGCACACACGCAAACACACCACACGCATACATACTGTTATTATGAATGTGTATTTACGCGCATAAAAAACATGACTCAAGGTCACAAACTGCTCCAGACCTCTATGTACACGCAAAGTAAACAATATAAAGCAAGCTGGTTGTAACAAACAAATGCTGGCGGTGACACATTTTACAGTAATGCACCGTGAGTGTGGCTGTAAAGAGCTTCTCTATAGGCATGCATTGCTTAAAAGGGATGAATACAGCCGAAATATCGAACATGTTTGACCTCACACTGTCATGAAATTATTTGTAATGAGATTTGATTGTAATACAAGTGAGTTTCGATTTTTCTTTTCTTAAAAAAAAAAAAATGAAGACGTTATTGTTATTCTCAGTTTAATATGCGGCTGGCTTGACAATTGTACTGAATGTGTTATAAAATAACAGACAATACTGAGTTATTTTTGGATGAAGTATTTGTTTAATAGAGGTGTGCGTGGCCGCGATGTTTAGTGCGTTTACGTTTAAATTTCGCTTACAGGATGAACGTATGAGAGGACGAATGAGTGGATTTGAGAGAGGGCGTGCGAGAGGACACATGCGAGACTATGAGAGGACTTTGAGATGACATGTGATAGGACATATTAGTGGCCTATGAAAGGAAGAATGAAAGGACGTATGAGAGAACGTGGGAGAGGACGTATAAGAGGCCGCTGACAGGATGAACCCGAAGTGTTTATTTTTATTTATTTATTAGTATTATTATTATTTTTTTTGCCTTCGCTTACTTTTAACTCAAGCGTAATCTATACACGCGCCACTGCTTCTAGTGCACTGGACTAATTTTTGCAAGTGTTTATAATCAGCGGGTGAATAAAATAATCATCACATACACCCTTTGAAATCTACTGTGCGAGAGTGAGCAACCATGGTTTTGCCCGGAATATTATAATGTCCATTCAGCATTAAACATCTGACTTGTTTATTTGATTGCATATGTAATTAGTAACAACAACATTCAATCGTCTTTCCCAAGTCCACTTAATTTTCTCATACGTAACGTTCTTAGTCTTGCCTTAATCTTATATTAGTCTTACCTTAGTCTTACACACCCCCTGAAAACGAGCAGCCCGTATTTCGCGACGCAACATGAACGTATAACGGACGAACTCACTGTACGCCAGGCCTGTTTCCTGTACGCTAACTGTCAACGCCGTACGTTTGGGAGAGCTCTGACACCATTCCTGGCAGATCTGTCTACCGCTGATTGCGTCAGATTGACACTTGGCGTCTACCTGTTATGATATGGACGCTTCCCTTTCGGATCTAGTGATCTCGTGTAAAGTATAACGACATGATAACAACTTCTGGAACAGTCTTGTTAGAAAAATGTTTACAGAAGTCGTGAAGTGAAATTGTTATAGACATGAATTATTAATGAGGTCATCATGGCAAATGGATAAGAGCGCACGCTCTTCCGATGTGCTGGTTCAAGTAGCGGGATCAACCTCTACACCCGTCAGTTGGACTAAAATGTTGACTTCTCGTCTTTGACTTGGGGACGTAAATTACAAGTACCTCAGAAGTCGCAGTGGATTATCCTGATGGCGAGGGACACCGGTAATAGAGAAAGCTAATCCACACGCAAAAATCAGTTCAGTGCACTTTAAGGAGTAGCATGTGTATGGACTATGCTTGGGTTCAAAGCGAGAGAATGCAGAAACATGAATTATTAAACAAAAATACACCTGTAGTCTCTGGTTGGTTTTACAGGCAAACAGCGTTCTGAGGCGGGGCTGACACGTGACCTTCGTTGCCGTATCTTCCTTGCTGAACTCCCAGGAAAGGACACCTAACGTTCGATTGCCGTCGGATACATTGAATTTACTTAGTATAGACTGAAAACATTGGATGTGTCTGTTGAACACAGTTTCTACTTTAAATGTGAAACAAGTAAACATACATAGTGCAGAATGTGGTTTAGATATTATCATAAATGAAAACTAAAACAATGATCATTAGCAGTGACAAGGAGAGGCCATCAATGAGCATAACAGTAAACGGAGAGATACTACTAGAACAAGTAAAATGTTTCTCCTACCTTGGTCATGTAATAATAGATAGTGGCAGAAGTGAAACAGAAATCAACAAGAGAATTGGAATTGTCAAAAATGCTTTCAGCAGCATGAAATTAGTATTAACATTTAAAGAGATTAACAGCGCATTAATAATGAGAATTGTCAAATGTTACGCATATTCAATAATTCTCTGTATGGCTTGGAAGCCTGGGCATTGAACAAGCAAATAGAAAGTCGAATAGAGGTCCTGAATTCGAGGCCCTGGAGATGAGCATATACAGAAGCATATGTCGTATTTGATGGAAGCAAAACAAAAAATTAAATACAGAGGTTTTAGAAAATCTGGGAATGAAAAGAGAGTTTATGAAAGAAATAAAAAAAGAGGCAAGTGAAATATTCGGTCATGTTAAAAGACTTAACCATCTTATAAAAAAGCACACTATTTTTTTTTTAAAATAACGGCAAGCAAGCAAGAGCTAGACAACGGTACAACTGGGAAAATAATACCCCCCCCCCCCCGCGCTCCACACCTCAAGGTATGATATGTAGTAATAACAGTTGTGTGTGTGTGTGTAGAGAGAGAGAGAGAGAGAGAGAGAGAGAGAGAGAGAGAGAGAGAGAGAGAGAGAGAGAGAGAGAGAGCAGATATAATAAATCCCTGGGACAGAAGAATATCAAATTAAAATCAACGCAACCGATAACGCAATGTTTTGTGACAGAGATATCAAGGCGGAAATACTATCACTTTGTATAGGCAACAATTATAGTATCTCTGTTCTGGGTAGATTAACTGGGTGTGCCCATGTCCTCTCCATGTGACAGTTTTCTTCTATGTTGAGATATTTCACAATGTCCATATTTTTACTGTTTCTTTGTGCAGAATACTCAAAGAAATTTTCTGTGACATTTAAGCTAAAATAAACCTTCAATTGTCGTCGATACTGATTGCGAAATTGTGACAGATATCAATATGGGCGACAGGAAAGAAATATATATTTCCTTTAAACAAAACTGAACTGCTAATTCTCTAGACGTTTGGCTTTATTTGTCCACATGATACATAGAGAAAACAAACCAGGCAAACAAATAACCAGGCAAACAAATAAACATACAGACAGTCACAGATTAGCAGACAGACCGACATATGTATAAACATATTGCTATCACATAACATCCTTTAAAGCATTCTGCCTGTAGACATTGTGAAATTAATAATCCATTATGTATGTAATTGTTTTGTCTCTGTATTTACACCATATCCTCTCAAGCTGGCAATCACAAATAAATACACACATCAATGCAAAAACGCTTACAAAGAAAAACGTGTATGGATCTCGTTATTATTGCTTTTTACGTTTGCAATAGCGCGCATGTCTGTTTTCTCATTTTCTTCGCTTCCGAACATTTCATTTTGCTATTATTAACCTGTTTAATTTGTCATTTCCCCGATACTTCTTTCGGCTCTGTTTATTTAGATCCACAGTGTTGTCTCCCCCTTAATTACGCCATTATCATTACATCCACAAAAAGCTCTTCGCAAAAATAAATAAAAGATGGCAGCCGTTGCCAAGGCGTCCCACCATCCTCTCCATCACTGAACACGGGTGGTGAGCCCTTGTATTAAATCAGCGAGACTCCCCGATGTTTGCAGAGCATGTATCTGCATATGATTTGCATATTGGGCGGCACGCACCAGGACCCAGTGCCGCATGTAATCGGCAGAGTTATGCAGTCACAGGATGCCAGATATGGGGGAGCAATGGCAAGGTCGACTCTGGTAGAGATGTATAAATTTCATAAGCAAAAGTTGTGAGACTGTCCGAAGTGAGTGATTCAGCGAACGAACGAATGAACTTAGTTTCACAGGGTTAAGAATTGGGCACCCGTCTAACATTCAGCCTTCTGATCTCTCCCCTTTCATTCAGTATAGCATTCATACAACAACTGTGAAGCGAATCTTAGACAACAATAACAATATATGCATTATAAACGCAAGGAAAATGTGTAATAATCATTACTATATGACTCATCAATATTAATTTTTGACATAGACATATTAATTAACTACGGGGGATATTCCACCTACTCTGGAGAACGCTTAGTATACATTGATTTGTAACCATTATTTGTTATTTGTTAGGGGAGAATGTAGTCTGTACTGAGATAGTGCTCCAATAGGTTAATAGCAACATCTGTATGTAGTGAGACTGCTGGTGGCTTTGATTTATTGTGAAAGATTCATCTACAACTGAGATGGGGAGTACACTAAGTTCGTTTTGTATAAGTCTATGCATAGGCTCAGGGACGTGTAGATTTTAATCGTTTTCTGAGTCTTGCATTATATTTAACTCCGTGGTGAAGGGATTACGGACACAGCTGTGGGCGATTTGGCAGCAGACCGCCTTACGTTGGTATTTTTTAAAATGGTGTGGATGCCGGTCGTTCAGAAAGCAATGGCAAACTAATGAAAGTAAACTGGCACAGGTATCACGAACAGCCAAATAATATGGGGTTCTCAGCTACGTCCTGTAAAGAATATGGGACAACTTTTTTTCCATATCCCTTACAGGACGTTGCAGTCAATATCAACATTTTGCAGCTGCTGTTGATGTATTAGGCAAGATTACGCTCAGTAGTTTGCCATTGCTTTCTGAGCGACCGGCTTACATACCCCTAAGCTACCAACGCGGCGAGAACCGCTACCGATTCTCGCGCAGGTTACGTTACTCACGAGAATATACGGGATTACGGAGAAAGACGTTAACTCCTAGGCCAGGGAGACTGTGCGACAACTTTATTTTATTGTATTTAACAATAGCCACAGTTTAACTTGGAGCACTTTGGTACTGTAAGACAGAAGCTCCTGCAGCAGAAGTTATTCGGTTAGCGCTAAGCACAGGACTGTAAGAGCGATCAGCACAGGACTGTAAGAGCGATCAGGACAGGACTGTAAGAGCGATCAGCACATGACTGTAATCGCGTTGGTATATTGGTTAGTACGTTTTGCTGACAGCGGCATCAGCGCGGTGGGACGAGAGTTCGAGGCCTGCTCTCGACGTTCGCCCCGTCATAGAGGGACTGTCACCCCTCTCCCTCCGTGCCCTCCGACTTACACATTGTGATAATCCTAAGACTTCACAAACCGTCGGTTGATCCCTATCACGGGACAGGGCCGGGAATGTTTACCAGTTCTACTAAACTAAAGAACCTGTTAACACGACTTGGGGCGTGCTAGGTATATGTTTACCAGTTCTACTAAACTAAAGTACCCGTTAACACGTCTTGCGGCGTGCGAGATATATGGTGATATGCCCAAAATGTCATACCCCAAACCGACCCAAGATTGGTGATTGGTCAATATCACACCCGCCACCATACCTTCCTATAACATTTTCCGGATCCCATTTTAAACTGGGTCGACCTGGGAGTCCAAAGCAATTTTTAAAATTCGATTCGAACATGGGGCATGCTTTCTAGGCCAGCAGGCAAGCGTGTGGTGGAGGGGCTTACGAGACTTCAGTAAACACCACTATTTCCTAATAATATCCAACAGGGGGGTGTTCGTGATTTCATGGATAGCACCATCGGGGACCCAGCCTCCTGGAACACCTGAGACAAACGGAAGATACCGTGTCCAAGCTCGTAACGCTGTAAAAGGACGCTAGGTGAAAATTCCAGACTAGGCTAAAAGGCAGCTACTGTGATGAAATTGTTGGAAGATTTAACAAAATAATATTAGTTTAAATACATAAACTTACTCAGGCATATGTAGAGCCGGTTACCTTTCATGGATTGTGTGCAGGCAAGACAATCGGTATATGCGTGCGTGTTGAAGCAGGACCTTGACTTCTGCGTTTGAGGGGTAAATAACTAGGTCCAACGCGCTTGCTTACACAGACAGACAGACAGACAGACAGACAGACAGACAGACAGACAGACAGACAGACAGACAGACAGACAGACAGACAGACAGACAGACAGACAGACAGACAGGCAGGCAGGCAGGCAGGCAGGCAGACAGACACAGACAGATAGACAGATAGACAGAAGGAAGGAAGGAAGGAAGGAAGGAAGGAAGGAAGGAAGGAAGGAAGACATAAAGAAAGAAAGAAAGAAAGACACGTAGACCAGCACATTCGCCAGCTGACCACCCCCAGCACAGACACACCCACACCTACACATACAAAGCCTATTATCATTTCAGATTGTAGATTTGCCGTTACCTGAAATAATGTTCACGAACGTGACCAGAGCAAAGGAAAGCCACATATCCTCAGTATAATTGAACAATGACCCAGTCGATCTCATTGACACATTGGCCAAATAGTTTCACAGATACTAGAGCCTGACAACAGCACATTGTTTTTCGTGATCTTACTTCAGCTGTCTCATTTTACTTACTTGCTTTACGCGTGTTTTACAGCAGATTATTGGGAGCAGCGGTGTTATTGTTGTTAGTACATTTGCCTGCTATGTTAGTGGCCCGGGTTCGATTCACAGCTGTACGGGGATTTATTTTTTTTTTCTATCAAACCAGTAGACTGGGGTCGACCCAGCCTCATCAAATGAGTATCAGATTATTATCAGGATGAGTTGAAGTGTGAGAGTTATTTCATTTCTTCTTCTTCTTCTTCTTCTTCTTCTTCTTCTTCTTCTTCTTCTTCTTCTTCTTCTTCTTCTTCTTCTTCTTCTTCTTCTTCTTCTTCTTCTTCCCCTGTTCCTCCGTCTCCTCCTCTTTCTCTTCTTCGTCTTAGTGTCTGGATAACTGAAACACTATTACCATATGAAACGTCACCAGTAGACGGCATTATTTCCAGAAGAAGAGGGAGACTACGACCAGCATGGAGGTGGACACGGGATATTACAGACACCTTGCATTGGACTTGCTACATAATGACACCCAGCAAAGGTTACACACGGCCGCGGGTTTACTACAACAACCTCTTGAGAGCGAGAGAGAGAGAGAGAGAGAGAGAGAGAGAGAGAGAGAGAGAGTTTGAAAGAGTGAGAGAGAGGGTGAGTGAGTGAGAAAAAGAAAGAGAGAGAGATAAAGAGAGACTGAGTGAGTGAGTGAGAAAGAGAAAGAGACGGAGAGAGAGACAGGGAGAAAGGGTTTGTGTGTGCGCGCGTATGTGTTGTGTGTGTGTGTGTGTGTGTGTGAGAGAGAGAGAGAGAGAGAGAGAGAGAGAGAGAGAGAGAGAGAGAGAGAGAGAGAGAGAGAGAGAGAGAGAACAAAAACGGTTATATCCTTGAGCTATGATTTTTTTTTCTCGGTACACCGTCCTGATATCCCAATTTGTACAAGATGAATGACTCTTGAGTTTGTTCAAGGACGCATGCTAAGGACTGCCAGTGTGTGACTATTGTCGCCTCCCTACAACAGCCGAAGGACGGGACGGGTCGCAGTGTTCTTTAGTTTTAAAGCGGTGTGGTGACTAGTGTGTTTGTTTACTAAGATGCTAAACATTAACAGACAATGAATGAAGTACCAAATAACGACAAGTATATTGTGAGCTTTACTAGAACACGATAACAAGTAATAAAATTAACGTTGTGGCTAAAGCCTTCAACACAGAACAAAAAACTCGAACCGCCACACTACGCTAAAAGCACTATATGAAAATATTGAAGTTACTTATCTGTATCTTTGTTTCGCTGAATACGTCTCCAGCCATTATCGGTGGATGGAATTCTTGTTAAACATTAACAGAGGGCCGCGTAGCGTAGTGGCTAGACACTAGTCTGCCGGGCTGATAGTCATGAGTTCAATCCCCAGCGATGCAGTTTCGAATTTTTTTAAAAATCGACCTGGGTCCCAGCTCGACCCAGCCTAAACTGGGTACCAAGACATGTTTTGGAAAGTAAAAGCAGTCAGCGCGATACTGACCACATCACCCACGGAGTGCCGATTGGTCTATACAAGTATGACTCTAACATTCGGAAAGATAACCCGGCCAACAAATGCCTGAAGAATCGGATGTATCGACCGAAAAGTGCAAATATCGCAGCTCTGCTGTAAACAGGTACAACGCAATTACGTCTGAAACAACAATCCGGACGAACAAGAAGAAGAAGAAGAAGAAGAAGAAGAAGATGATGATGATGATGATGATGATGATGATGATGATGATGATGATGATGATGATGATGATGATGAATCTAACATCACATGGCTAATGAACGAAAGTCGTGTGAAATGGATCCTCCCATTTACTAATAATTAACACTCAGTATTATAGTGACGTCCTGTGTGTTCTCGCTCGTCCTCACAAGGACATCGGTTGCCGTATTACAGACTGTAGGTTGACATCAGAAAGTAGATTTCATCCCTTGCCGCGGAATGTACTGTCTCATTTCGAGTGAAGCCTTACTACCACTACAGTGGCTATCACTATTGCGACAACTTCAACTACTATAAATCCTACTACTACTACTACTACTACTACTACTACTACTACTACTACTACTACTACTACTACTACTACTACTACTACTACTACTACTACTACTACTACTACTACTATTGTAATATTGCTGCGTGTACTACTACAACCAATAGAGTGGTTTCTACTACTACAACTAATATTTTGCTGATACTATATTACTACTCCTTGTGAGGAGTCTGGTTTACACGTATAGTGATGGTCGCTGGTGTTAAAGAAGAGATAGACGTTTTTGTTTTTTTTTAAACATGTGATGAGATGAAATAAATTTGAAAACTGGTCGCCAACTGACAACCTTAGTGAGGAAAAGGCTAAACACCTGGATGACTTGGCCACATGTCATAACTGGAACAAGGACACAGACCCGATCCAAGACTCTAGTCTTCCTATGAGATGACGAACCTGGGCTGCCCACGCGTATAGGCATGGCACATGATGATGATGATGATGATGAGACATTTCTAAAGGTACTCACATTCCATAAGGTTAGCAAAGAATTGTAGCCATCACGTTACCCATCACGAACGTCGTAAGAGATGACAAATAAATACAGGGGGGGGGGAGGGTTTGGGGAGGGTGTTGTTGACGTAATACCGCCACCCAATTGCTGAGAAAACTTTAGGTGCAAATTGGGAGATGGTATTCAGATGAAAGACCTCCCATGCATGTCGTAAGAGGCGACAAAGGAGAGCTAGCTTAGAGAACTTTAACTGCAAAGTCCAACCAATCCTAAAAAGCCTGCAAAAGGGTTGGTTGAGAGCCGATGCTCCATTGGAAGACGAAAGGCAAAAGAAGAGAAGAAGAAGCAGATGAGGATGTGAACTGTTAGAAGTTGATCGTACACTGGCTCACAGCGTTCTGAGGCGGGGCTGACACGTTACCTTCGTTGCCGTATCTTCCTTGCTGAACTCCCAGGAAAGGACACCTAACGTTACGAATCGACACGCTAGAGCTTCTTCAGAACAAGCTGGGAGCAGAATATTGAAGTTGCATTGTAAGCCTCGTAATACGGGTTTCCATGATTTTGTTTGACCGTGTCTTCGGTTCGTGTTGATCAATTTGTTTAAGTTCGCGATTCCTTGTAAGTATTATCTTCCTAGATATATTCTTGTTTCTTTTGTTTTAGTGTTTAATTAGTGTTTCACTTATCATTATATTTAATGTATACAACAATACTTTCTGTTATTTCTTCTTCTTTCGCTCACTTGAAATTTATTGTTTATATCGATAATGTTGTCTTTTGTATCCACTTCACTGTCATTTTAGTTCGCTTAGTGTTCGCCATACAGTTCATATTCCACTTTTGTTTCTCTAGGCCAGAAGGTTTGTATACATAAATCGTATTACGATGGTAAGTTAATAAGTAAGTCACAAATGGCTGTAGACAAATAACTAACTATGATAACAACTTGAAACCAGTTTATTTTTATACATACATTGTCCCTTTATTTCTCAACATAATTTCCACCAACATTGATTTACTTATCCCATCGTTTTATTAGTCCTCCCAAACCCACTGCATAGAAAAGCGTGTCTTGTTTTCATTTACCTGCCATCCCACAGAACTGTGTGACCTATTTATTGACTCGCCCGCGTAACTTTTTTCTACCCAGCTATGCACCACTTTACGGGACAAACATTTGTCAGCATAAACACTGACAATTCACCTTGGCGAGAGACATTTCGCTAATGACGCCGAAGTTGAATGTGAAGTGAAAAATTGGTTTAGAAAACAGAGCACGCATCCTGCAAAGAATATGCAACATATAGAACACCTGATGAATATTTAACACTGTAGAACTCAATATATGTTTGACACCGTGGCTCAATATATGTTTGACACCGTGGCTCAATATATGTTTGACACTGTGGCTCAATATATGTTTGACACCGTGGCTCAATATATGTTTGACACCGTGGCTCAATATATGTTTGACACTGTGGCTCAATATATGTTTGACACCGTGGCTCAATATATGTTTGACACCGTGGCTCAATATATGTTTGACACCGTGGTTCAATATATGTTTGACACCGTTGCTCAATATATGTTTGACACTGTGGCTCAATATATGTTTGACACCGTGGCTCAATATATGTTTGACACCATGGCTCAATATATGTTTGACACCGTGGCTCAATATATGTTTGACACCGTGGTTCAATATATGTTTGACACCGTAGCTCAATATATGTTTGACACCGTGGCTCAATATATGTTTGACACCGTGGCTCAATATATGTTTGACACTGTGGCTCAATATATGTTTGACACCGTGGTTCAATATATGTTTGACACTGTGGCTCAATATATGTTTGACACCATGGCTCAATATATGTTTGACACCGTGGCTCAATATATGTTTGACACCGTGGTTCAATATATGTTTGACACCGTAGCTCAATATATGTTTGACACCGTGGCTCAATATATGTTTGACACTGTAGCTCAATATATGTTTGACACCGTAGTTCAATATATGTTTGACACCATAGCTCAATATATGTTTGACACCGTGGCTCAATATATGTTTGACACCATGGCTCAATATATGTTTGACACCATAGCTCAATATATGTTTGACACCGTGGCTCAATATATGTTTGACACCGTGGCTCAATATATGTTTGACACCGTGGCTCAATATATGTTTGACACCGTGGCTCAATATATGTTTGACACCGTGGTTCAATATATGTTTGACACCATAGCTCAATATATGTTTGACACCGTGGCTCAATATATGTTTGACACTGTAGCTCAATATATGTTTGACACCGTAGCTCAATATATGTTTGACACCATAGCTCAATATATGTTTGACACCGTGGCTCAATATATGTTTGACACCATGGCTCAATATATGTTTGACACCGTAGCTCAATATATGTTTGACACCGTGGCTCAATATATGTTTGACACCGTGGCTCAATATATGTTTGACACCGTGGTTCAATATATGTTTGACACTGTAGCTCAATATATGTTTGACACCGTGGTTCAATATATGTTTGACACTGTAGCTCAATATATGTTTGACACTGTAGCTCAATATATGTTTGACACCGTAGCTCAATATATGTTTGACACCGTAGCTCAATATATGTTTGACACCGTGGCTCAAAATATGTTTGACACCGTGGCTCAATATATGTTTGACACTGTGGCTCAATATATGTTTGACACCGTAGCTCAATATATGTTTGACACCGTAGCTCAATATATGTTTGACACCGTGGCTCAAAATATGTTTGACACCGTGGCTCAATATATGTTTGACACTGTGGCTCAATATATGTTTGACACCGTGGCTCAATATATGTTTGACACCGTGTCTCAATATATGTTTGACACTGTGGCTCAATATATGTTTGACACCGTGGCTCAATATATGTTTGACACCGTGGCTCAATATATGTTTGACACCATGGCTCAATATATGTTTGACACCGTGGCTCAATATATGTTTGACACTGTGGCTCAATATATGTTTGACACCGTGGCTCAATATATGTTTGACACCGTGGCTCAATATATGTTTGACACCGTGGCTCAATATATGTTTGACACTGTGGCTCAATATATGTTTGACACCATAGCTCAATATATGTTTGACACCGTGGCTCAATATATGTTTGACACTGTGGCTCAATATATGTTTGACACTGTGGCTCAATATATGTTTGACACCATGGCTCAATATATGTTTGACACTGTGGCTCAACATTTATTTGATACCGTGGAGCTCAAAGACAACAACTGACAATTGCAACCGCTGTTTGGTTTGGTTTTGTGTGTGGGACCAGGTGGAGAAGGTGGGGGATCAGATCGAGAACCCGTGTTTGGAAAGGATGAGATTGCGGGGGATTGGCAGGGATTCTGGTAGAATCTCAAAACTGACAGGGAAGACCAGGAGAACTTTCAATCAGATAGCGATAGGAACGATTAGTAGTGTGACTCTTCGCTAGCTATTGAACGAGGGGACGGAGCGCATACGGGAATCTCCTGAATGCAGTGATATCAGTTCTTAGCTCAGCTCAACTCAACTCAACTCGTGTATAAAAACAGCATCTTCATTGCACACTGAAATAGCCAATATGGCAGCGAGTTCGGATGAGCTACAGTCTGCTCTGTGAGGTGTTATTTCCTAACGTGTGTATGTGTAAGTGTGTGTGTGCGTGCGTGTGTGTGTTAGTTATGAGCTTGAAGATTGAGATATTGTCCGGAGTGTGGCTGCATTGACTTGTAGTGTGTGTGTGCACATCGCCTTATACTTAGACAATAGGTGTGCACAGTTCAACATCACCCTACACTTAGACAATGGGTGTGCACAGTTCAACATCACCCTACACTTAGACAATGGGTGTGCACAGTTCAGCATCGTCCTATACTTAGACAATGGGTGTGCACAGTTCAATATCCCTCTACACTTAGACAATGAGTGTGCACAGTTCAACATCGCCCTACACTTAGACAATGGGTGTGCACAGTTCAACATCGCCCTATACTTAGACAATGGGTGTGCACAGTTCAACATCCCCCTACACTTAGACAATGGGTGTGCACAGTTCAACATCCCCCTACACTTAGACAATGGGTGTGCACAGTTCAACATCGCCCTATACAGTAATTAGACAATGAATCAGTTAATGAGCTATCTTTCACAAGCATGTTTTTTGGTATAGACAGATATAAACTGATTTTTCAGTGACTGAAATTTTTTTTTTTTCTTTACACGTCTAAAAAATTCGCATTGGATAGATAGACGAAATTGATTTGTAATGACTTGAATGGTGGGAAAATACGTCTAAAACATTACATGGGATCATCATCATCATCATCATCATCAAGTGCCAAGCCAGACGGCGTAGGCGTTCATGGCTCTCCACAGATCTCGGTCTTTGGTTTTCTGATCAACTCTGCTGTTGATATTCCTCCACGCCACCGTCGCAATCCACCCAGCATCATTTCTCTAGGTCTGCCTTTGCCTCTCTTCCTCTCTATCTTTCCAGTTGTCACGATGTTCCCCAATGCCCCTCTTTTCATCACATGACCAAATAAAGCTGTTTGATTCTTTCTTATTGTTATATATAATGTTCTAGTTTCATTGGCCTCTTTCAGGCAGTCGATATTAGTTACTTTGGCAGTCCAATTTAATGACTTGAACCAAGAACGTCTGATAAGTTGCATGTGATAAATTGAAGTAATTTGACATTCAATGGCGGAATCAAGAAGATCTAGTAATATTCATCTATAGTAATAACATAATAAATATTATACTTACAGAGACAAGAAAAACAAAAGTAAAGGTGCAAAGGAGCGACATATATCACACAATCGCTTCTTCTGTCACTGGATTAGCTGGTCGAGCGTGGAAGAACATTTCTCCTTTTAGCGAGGCAACGCTTTCATTTGAAAGTGGCAGTATCGAATCTGGTGTGATTATAATTTTTACGTCCTCAATTGTCTAGTATGGTTTTATATATCTGCTAATACAGTATTCTACATGCCTTCAAATCTCCCGAGTTGTCTAATTATATCTCTACTCTCCTCAGTGTTGAAGCAATGAAAGAAAAGTCGAAGAATGCAGCGAGGACGAGACGAGAGAAGGAAAATGCCGAGTTTTATGAGCTGGCCAAAATGTTACCGCTGCCCTCCGCCATTACTTCGCAGCTGGATAAAGCCTCCATAATTCGACTGTCTACCAGCTACCTCAAAATGAGAGCAGTCTTCCCAGACGGTAAGTGAACTTTCGATACTTCTTCGAGTGTTTGTCCGAGGCCAAACATGTGCACCTACCTAAAAGCTTGTAACTTTCGTTATCGTCAATCAAACACCGAGCAGCCGAGGCGACAATGTTACTTCACAATCATCTGTTTGTGTTTTTAATAAATTCCAAAGCTGATCATCGTCCGTGTCACAATGAGAACCAAACTAGTACCTTCTACCTCTGTCAATCGCTGCCTCCAATGTCTTTAATATGTCTAGTTGTCACGCCGTTGTCCAGACCCCAGTGCTCTGGAAAGTGGCCATAAAATGATGGACGTCTTCTCCAGATGCCTTATTACATTACGATCATTACTCTCAGTGGACAACAATCACCTTAACATTAATACGTTTTTTTGTGGCTGACTCGGTCACAGGATTATTAATCTGAGTCAGGGATTAACCCTAATATAGCTTCTCTTCTGAGGTTGAATGGGTTAGGGGTTATGGTATAATCGACTCGAATCAAGATCCGAGAAGCATCTATCTTTGCCACATGGTCTCTTAGAAAATGGGTGGCCACTAGTTGGTGGCCAGTAATCTTTCCTGTTTGTCCTGGTTGTGATATGATAACACTGTATCTATAACCATGCATGGCATCAGTTAGTTAGTTGCATATCCTTTACAGGACGTTTGCAGTCAACACCAGCATTTTTTGCTGTTGTTAATGTCTTGGCAAGTTTACGTTCAGTAGTTTGCTATTACTTTCTGAATGACCGGCACCAATACCATTTCGTAAAATAAATAGCGCAAATCTGCTGCCAAATCGCACGCAGTTGTGTTTCGAACCTCGGTATACGGGATCACGAACCGCGTCCGTAAACCCTTCACCATGGAGACGGCATAACATCAGTATACTAGGAAAAGGTAGTCCCAGAGCAGATACTGCCGCTGGGGTGTGAAGTGTTAGGCCGTCACATATTCTAGGTCTCGAATATGAGATGCGGTGATCAGTTCCTTTTCCTCGATATCTTTCCTTGACTGACGATTTCCAGAAAGTTCTGAAAAACGTCAGTATAGTTTACAAACAAGGAAAATAAAAAGACGTGAAAATAATTTACGCTTACAATTTACGATTAATAAAAACAAAACCTTTAAAGTCGGAGTTGGTTCGCCCGAGGACGAGGAACACTGGTAAATGCAGTTCTGTGCTACTAGAAGTGGTGTGTATGGACTACGCTTGAGTTCAAAGCGAGCGAGCGAGCGCCAAAGAATAAATAAATAAAGTCCCAGAGAGGGCAAGAGAAAGGTACACAGAGAGAGAGAGAGAGAGAGAGAGAGAGAGAGAGAGAGAGAGAGAGAGAGAGAGAGAGAGAGAGAGAGAGAGGTGCAGACAGAGAAGGGGAAAGAAAGAGTTAGGGAAGGAAGGAGAGAGTAAGAGAGACATATAGATAGGTGCAGAAAGGGACAGATGCAGAGATATGGAAAGAGGGGCGCAGAGAGAGTGGGGCTGGGGGTAGAGACATATAATGAAAGGGGGGGGGGGGGGGAATTAAAACGCACAACTTGGGAAATGCCTCATACCTTTATAGCATTAACTTCGCACATCTCCTATACATTTAAAGAGTTAACTGGGTAGTATTTCTTTCAACGTCCCTGTGATGAGCCGTAATATGTTTCGTTGTGTTTGCATTGCGGTTTAGTAAGTAGTTAAAGTAAGGGACCCTATTTCACATCATGAAATGTATTGTATTATATATATATATATATATATATATATATATATATATATATATATATATATATATATATATATATATAGAGAGAGAGAGAGAGAGAGAGAGAGAGAGAGAGAGAGATTGTGCTAGTCTATATTTATCAACCAAACGGCACTCGATCGGTGATGTGATCTATATAGCGCCTTCCGAGTTTATTTCCCACGAAGGTTTATGGCACCCATGTTAGGTTCGGACGACCTGGAAGGTCAAGTGAATAGTACATCTACCCTCCAAAGGGGATATTTACGTACCCACCCAACGAGCGCCAAAATGTGAGATTAGCATAACTTACCCAACACGCCTCCTGGTGCAAAAACGGGTCCTTTGCCTACCTACATTTACTATAATAAGAATTGAACGATGGAAAGGTTGTGCCATCACGTGGTTCCTATAAAGAAATGTGTCCTGTTATATGTTTAACTGATTTTAACAGATTTCTAACAACGGTATCCTGTGTAATTTTGGGGAAATATATTATGAGATAAAATAAACGTTGAAACTTAGTGACAACTGGCAAAATGTATTGGGAAAGAGTAAGTAGACGGCAACCAGATAAATAAATACTTGGATGGCTTGGTCACGTGACATACTCGCTACAAGAACACAGACTTGATCCGAGACGGTGGTGGTCGTGCGTGTGTGTGCGTGTGTGTGTGTGTGTGTGTGTCTGTGCGTGTGTGTGACAGCGTGCGTGCGTGCATACGCGTGTGTTTTGTATTGGTGGCTATTTAGTCAATGATGCCATTTGATAGAAAAAGGAGAACAACCGTGCCGATGCATATGTGTTTGTGTGCGTGGGTGTTCATGTTTGTGTGTGTGTGTGTGTGTGTGTGTGTGTGTGTGTGTGTGTGTGTGAGAGGGGGTGTGTGTGTTTGATTGCGTGAGTGCACACGTGCGTGGGTAATGTTGGTAGCTGTTTAGTCAATGATGCCAGTTGATAGACAAGAGGAGATAGCTTTGCCGGTGTCCCTAGAACACGTGACATATTAATCTTTGTTTAACTCTAACATTATTATTGATGTGTTATAACAGCAATAACTGAAAACAATTTTGTCAATGACACTTTAAGAACAATTTAAAACCTTCAAATATGGAGCATTAGAATTGTAATAAAATCCAGACTCTGAATAACCAATCGAATTAAATGACAATGTATTATCTGAACTCACGAGGGTCATCTCATGGTCCAGTCTGTTGATACGCCCCTGCTCTCTAGTGAGAGGGGCAGTGAGCTCATAATGCTCGACAGATTGTGGGGTAAACGATGCGCAGGCCGGGTGAGTCGGCCTGGACCTCGTGCCAGACGCTCGTATCGGAGAGTGAAAGTTGAAAAGCAGGCCGTGATTTCATTATGAAATGAGTAGTGTGGGTTGAATGCTAGCAAAGGATTCGGCTGCAGCCGCCCCTGAGTTTACTTTGTATAATTGGTATTTTTATATCCGAGAAATTGGATGTTGAATGATGGGGATAAGCGATGAAGAGACGTCTGTTGAAGAGAAGATGGTGGAAGAACCGATGTCTGCCTAGACAAGACAAGGTAACTACATCTGAAAATAAACGTAGTCCTATAAGGGGACTAGGCATTAAACAAAGCATATATTTATATTCAACCAACTAGTGGAATATCGTGTGTTGTCTTGTGTTAACGTTTCTATTTATATACGATACCATAGTTGGAATTCAGCTTGTTAACACTCCTAGCTAAACACGATTCCATAATTAGAATTCAATTTATTAACACCTCTAATTACGATACCCTAGTTAGCATGCAGTTTGTTATCACTTCTACCTAACCATGATACCGTAGTAAGAATTATGTTAACAGTTAGTTGCACACGATACCATAGTTATACATGTTATCCTGGTTGCACATAATACCATAGTTATACATGTTATCCTGGTTGCACATAATACCATAGTAACACATGATACCATGGTTACGCATAATAACATAGTAACACATGATACCATGGTTGCAAATGATACCATAGTAACACATGATACCATAGTTACACATGATACCATGGTTACACATGATACCATAGTAACACATGATACCATAGTAACACATGATACCATAGTAACACATGATACTATAGTTACACATGATACCATGGTTACATATGATACCATGGTTACACATGATACCATGGTTATACATGATACCATGGTTACACATTATACAATAGTAACACATGATTCCATGGTTACACATTATACAATAGTAGCACATGATACCATGGTTACACATGTTAAAACATTAAAGTCTGTTAACATCTCTGGTTAAACAGGATCCCATAGCTAAAATTCAGTTTGCAAATACCTCTGTAACATGTCCATGTCTTTTGCGGACGTTGCTATCAACCTCAGCTTGATTTTCGAGGCAATTTTACTTATAGTAGTTTGCCATTGTTTTCTGAACGAGTAGGCAACGCTAAGCCCTACTGACCGGTTTGTGGAATGAACTTGATTCCCCGCCGTCAGAAAACAGGAAGTTTAAGTCCGGGCGCGTTAACCTTTAGTAAACACATTATCATATTTAGACTTCAGGTTAAGCTCTAGTTAACCACATTTTCACATTTAGAATTCAGGTTAAAATCCATTTAAACACATTATCACATTTTGAATTTAGGTTAAACTCTAGTTAAACACATTATCACATTTAGAATTCAGGTTTGTTAAAACCTCTATTTGAACACAATATCATAGTTATAATTCACTTTATTACCACGTCTAGCTAAACACGATACCACAATCAGAATTCAGCTTGTGTAAACTTCTCTTCCGAATAAAAATGTATTCAAAGTGTTTAACTTAATTTGTCTGTTCTTCAGAAGTACGCTTCTTGAGAGAGAGAGAGAGAGAGAGAGAGAGAGAGAGAGAGAGAGAGAGAGAGAGAGAGAGAGAGAGAGAGAGAGAGAGAGAGAGAGAGAGAGAGAGAGAGAGAGAGAAATTTTATCCGTTTAGAAAAGTTAGGTGCATATCACTTACAAGACGTTGCTGTCAACCCCATCGTTTTTGGCTGTTCGTGTTTTCTGGGCAAGTTTACGTCCAGTAGTTTGCCTTTGCTTTCTCAACGACCGGTACTCATATCATTGTATAAAAACCAAAGCAAGGCGGTTCGCCTGCAGCTGTGTTTCGAACGCGGTATGCGGGATTACGAACTGCACCTGCAACCTCTTCATCACAGAGCCGGCTGTTTATCGTTAATGCATTCAATATCAAGAACATCGTGATAATCATTATCACATCCCCTGTCACGTGGCATTGATGTTCATGCATTTCCACAGACCTCGGTCCTCAAAGCCCAGATGTTAGAATATTGATACAAATGCTCACCTATGTCCTACGTGACCAAAATACTTTCAGTTGTCTTCAAAAGTGCGCGACGTGTACATCGACCAACGACGATTGTCTGTATGTAGTATTGTTAACTGACACCTTGCTATCTTGACAGAATATAGTTTGTTACATTGTAATGTAAAAAAAAAAAACAACGCATAATTACTACAACCCATGGCGGTAGCGAATGTGACTGATAAGACCAAGCGACGCTGTAAATGTTCGTCCTCAATGGATGCGTGTGAACACATGGTCATTCCCACCCCCACGCAATAAGAATGTAGCATTAGTCACGAAAATTAATATTAGCTGTTTTCATTACTAAACGTCTGCTACCATTTTGAGGACTAAAATAGAGGAGGGGGAGTAGAAGAGATAGATAATAAATAAATTATAGAACAAATAAACTATTATAATTGATATTGTTTACTAGTTCCAGGTTTATCATGTGAACAGTATGTTCAAACAAGCAGCGATGTTGTTTCTGTCAGCTTCACACATTATATGTTTGCCTGTAGTCACGTCCATGAATGTCAAAACTGGAATGTTTATCAATTAACGTCGGTTCAGCTATTAGCGGCAACTTTGTTTATATTCCTCGAAAATATTCAATCACAGTGTGGTTATTTTCAGTTCTTTAATCACATTGATTTTCCAGGTTAATCCACACACTCAGTAACAACAACAACAACAACAACAATAACAACAACAACAACAACAGCAACAACAACGGAAACATGCATGATGTTTGCAAACATTTGAACACCCATTTAGTGGTTTCTGGTGTCACATGCAAACTGCTTATGTGATTAAACATCTAATTAAAGAAAGATATCTCAGGCTGCAAATTTAACACGCATCCGTTTTATATTTAGCCGCGAAAACTGATTAACCCAATTAACGTTATCATCATCTAACAGGTTCTTTGCAGAGCGTCGAAAAATTAACGTAAACGTACACAGCCAACAACCAACAAGAGAGCCATTCACATGTTTTAAACTCTTGGGCTTGACAATAATTTGTAGCAGTCGCAGGACAATACTTGAGATTTAGATAAGAATTTGAAGACGGTGAAATGTATACACGAGATAACATTACGGATATAGACAATACATCTCAAGCGACAAAAGAAGAAGACGAATTTGAAGAATTACGTTACTAATTTTATTAGTAGATTGCAAAAGAATGGAAAGTAAACAACCACACTATATATTGGTAGAATGGGTTTTGAAACAGGCTTTGCTCAGTTGATGAATAGAAAGAGTAAGCACTCCAGCGGACAGCTGACTTGTCTCTCGTTGTTATCTTACATCCAAGGAACCCAGAAATGTTGGGACACCTCCGAGATCTGTTGAGTGGATCTTGTAACCGGACCTGCTATTTTTTTTTTCCGCGTTTCCATCCTGTTTCAGGATATTGCGGGCAACATCGGCATCTTTCAGCTGTATGTTGATTCCTAGGCTAGATTACGCTCATCAGCACGCCACGACTTTCTGAGCGACCGGCTCCATACTCTTATAAGTCACTGGTGCGACTCGAACCGCTTCCAATTCTCGTGCACTCACGGACCTGATTTGGACTAATATATCAATACCTGATGAATAAGAGTGACTTGTTCCTTCTAACCTGACTTCACCTGTACGTCTTTGATAGAACATCGTTAATTTCGAGTCGCAGTACAGAACGAACGAACGAACGAACGAACGAACGAACGAACAATCTTTATTTTCAAAGGGTTAAGAATTGGGCACGCAGGCCCGTCTGACATTCTGCCCATCTTCTCTAATTTCTCTCATACATTATTTCATTCAACAGAGAGGCAGGCAGACAGTCGGATAGACAAACAGACAGACTTGTGCAGAACAATTAGTTAATAGACACATAAAGCTAAATGCAGATACGGTTTTACTGTGCGCTGAAAAAAACGTGGAATACACTATGGAGGTGGTAGGCGAAAGAAATGATGAGAAGAAATAATGGCGGCAAAATCATAATTACAGAAAAAGAAGAGGGGGGGGGGGGGGGGGGGGAGAGAGAGAGAGAGAGGATAAGAAGTTGAGGTAATGATGACGATAACGACGATGTTGATGACAACTATGATGATGACAATGAGGATGATGATCGAATATGGAAATCTTAACCATTTTAGACTAAGAAACAATATATTTTTCACTAAAAATTCTCGAGAATAGCAAATGCAATAATAGTGAGAGATACATGTCAACGCAGCTATATGCCTTCCTATTGTCACAACTGCAGCACTGATGCATTTCACCGAAATGTATAATCGTAAAGAACACTTATACATGTCTTCAGCCACATTAGGCATATGGTGGTAAACCCACAGTTCCATAGACAAATCAGCACTCAGTGGGTGATGTGATCAATATCCCGCTGGCCGTCATTACTTGCCAAGACATTATCTGATATACATTTCAGACTGGGTTGACATGAGAGCGCGGGTCAATGTTAAAACAATCTCTATGTGAATTCGAACTCGCGGCCATTGGGCGGGCAGGCCGGCGTCTAGCTACTACACTCCCCCGGCTCTGCCCTTAATATGGAAGCAGTAACATCTGTTCAACTGTATTCACATGGTAATGTATGATGAGTACACTGCCAACCCGAGCCAGACGATCGTCCTTGCTAATGCTAACACTTAACTTCTATAACAACACCGGTGATAGATCCAGAAAACCATTTACTTTCTCCAGAAAATGCACAGGATGCGGAGACGATGAATTTATTATCTTTAACACAGCAGTATTATCTTTTAACCTAGCAGTTCATGTATTACATGTTGTTTGCCGGTGGCTTTGTCGGCAAACACCAGCAGGCCGGCTCTGTCGTCTGCAGATCAGTACAATCAGACGATCAAGTGTCGAGTTTCCGCCGACACGCGTAAAACATAACATCCACTTGTTCAGAGACCGCGTAAGGAAAATACACGCGATAACTGGAACTGGTTATTGCCCGGTTATCGCAGGCATCCATTCTCTGCTATCTGATCCCAGCACTGTGTTAAATTGCAAGTGGTAAGCAGAACTTTCTAGAAACGATACAGTAACGGAAACATGGGTTATAAGTGGTAATTTGTAACCGTCTAGTTTATAATGTTATCTGCTCTCATTGAGAGCTAAAACCAATGGCCTTTCTCTGATGCGAGGGCTCTCAATGTTGAACGCACGGACCCCAAATTTCGGGGGCCCATCAAACTCATTTTAAGACATGCAACTTGTCATACATATGTTGGTTATTCTTGACATCGATCAATGCAGCTTTGCGGTGGTCATTCAGTCACCGGAGCAGTCATAGTCTCTGATTCCCAGAGCTTATCGGGTGATTAATCGTTTTAACAGATTCAATGCCAAACAAAACGTAGGTTAGGATCAAACGACAATGGATGACATAATTTAGCAAGTAGTATTGTGTCACAATTATGACTTAAGAGTTGAGTTGTTGAGTTATGTTATTGAGCTGAGCTAAGAACCGACATCACTGCACTCAGGACATTTACCTACGTGCTCCGTCCCCTCATTCAACAGCCAGCGAAGAGACACTACTAATCGTTCCCACAGCTATCTAATTGAAAGTTCTCCTGGTCTTCGCCCTCAGTTTTGAGATTCTACCAGAACCCTTGCCAATCCCCCCATAATCTCATCCTTTCCACATACGGATTCTCAATGTGTTCCTCCACCTTCTCCACCTGGTCCCACAGTTGTTAATATGGTAGCAGACATGTTGTATTATATCAAATTGAAGGGGTCTGCTTCAACAAACAACAACTGTATATAAGCCCATGTCAGATACGGGAAGTCGCTTAAGACTATTATTCATCCCATGGCATTTAATCATTTATTATTCTAAGGTTCTCCCTACTGAGATACAGGGTGCATTTTCAATGACTGTGAGGTTTTTGAAAATATTGCCGTTCCAAGTTTTGTATTCACCCTGTGTGGAGTTCATACAACATAAAAGATAAATAAAAACTTGGAACCGCAATATTTTCAAAACACCCACAGTCATTAAAAATGCATCCTGTATTTCGCTGGCCTGAGCTGATTAAAGTAAGGGATCCCATCTATACGCTCGGAGACGTTCTGTCACTATGGTGCTAGTCCATTATTTTATAAGCACACATGCTTTGATTTGTGATGTGGTCAATATCACATCAGCCGCCTTTACCACCCCCCCCCCCTCCCCCGCCAATCTATTGTACCCATTTTAGACTGGATAGACCTTTGAGTCAAGGTCAGATTTTCAAATCCCCTTCGGCGCAAATTCTAAACTACGACCGCCGGGTGGCAGGTACGTGTGCTAGCCGCTGCCCTAGCGCTGTTCCTCAGTTCGTATTACGTAAAGTTCAAAATGGACAGGTGTGGCATGGATGGGTACCAAACATAAGACACATCTCTCCGATCAAGACTGACTGGACAGTTCTGTTCAAGCCGTGCAGGTGTGCGAGGCAACCAGCAAAAGGATATGTTGGCTTCAAGGTGGCCAGCGGCTGGAACTCCCACCACGGGCAAGACAAGTACTCTGCAGACTCACATGGGCAAGACAAGTATTCTTAAGACTGTATTTGAACGACCGCTCTGATCAACATGGTCGAACTGATTAGAGCGCTCGTTTTTAAACTGCCGTTGTGCTGATGCCGAGGAAGCGGATTCAACGCCTAAACTGCTCAGTTGGACTACAATGTTGACTTTTTGTCCTTGAATTTAAATTATAAGTACCTATGAAGTCCGAGTGTGTTCACCCAATGGCGAGGGACACTGGTAATATGGAAAGATGTCCCACACGCAAAAATCAGTCTCCAGTGTGGATTACTCTCGAGTTCAAAGCCAGGGGGGGGGGGGGGGTGTCATAATAACAGACGAAACAACATGTGTAAGAATGTTCGAGTTTGGATTTAGTTGTGGCTCCAACAAAAAGCGACATGTGAGGGGGCGAGTCCGACCTCCGATTATTTTTTCATATCCCTTACAGGACGTTGCAGTCAACATCAGCATTTTTCAACTGCCGTTGATGTACTAGGCAAGATTACTCTCAGTAGTTTGCCATTGCTTTCTGAGCGACCGGCTCACATACCCCGTAAGTTACAACGCGGCGAGAACCACTACCGATTCTCGCGCAGGTTACGTTACTCACGAGAATATACGGGATTACAGAGAAAGACGTTAAACCCTAGCCAGGGAGACCGGCACCTCCCAATTCTTTTAACCAAATGTGTTACTCGGACGATCAACCTTCGCGCAAGCGAGCAGAAGATGAAGAGTACAAAGTAATTTACACGTTAAATTTACCGATTGAGATGAGGTTTCTGTGGATTTCTTCAGGGGTGGTACCATGCACACACACACGTGTGTGTGTGTGTGTGTGTGTGTGTTTGTGTGTGTGCGTGCGTGTGTGTATATATATATGCGCGTGTGTGTATGTATGTATGTGTGTGTCTATGTGCGTGTGTGGGTATGTGTGAGTGTATAAGTGTGTGTGTGTATGTGTGTGTGTGTGTGTGTGTGTGTGTGTGTGTGTGTGTGTGTGGTTTTCCTTCCCTCCGCCTCTACCCACCTATATCACGCTCGGTGAATGCCGTCGTCGCCAGTCAACGAACCCCCGGGCCACCGTGTCGGCACCGCCTGACAAACCCTTTCACTAAAATGATTAATAACAAATCGGGAACATAATTTGACCACAGGCCAGCTGTACCTGTCTGACCCTGGGTTTTCCCCGGATTGCAGTACCTAATCCCTTGTACCGGTGTCGGGGCGGCAGTACCTGTGGCGGTCACAGGTGTATTGTGATATTCACATTAAGATATTTTATGTGTATTCTCACCTAGAGTATAAAGCGATTTCCGTTTGCAATTATTGCAAATACTCTCGATTAATTTCAGCCATACATTCTTCGGCTGCTTTTCTTTTTTAATCTGCACACACACGTCCGCGCTATCACACACACACACACACACACACACACACACACACACATACACACATGTTTTTATACTTAGCAGAACTTTGCAATCACCCCACCTCTTATTGGCTGTTTGTATTAGGCAGAATTACGTTCCGTAGTGTGCCACTGCTTTCTGCGCGGGAAATCAACATTTAAGTCCAACTGACTGGCGTGTGTAACGAAACCACGAAGTCGCTTCAGAAGAGACTGTTTCAGCATGTGGGACGTCTCTGCCATGGCGATATAATTATAAATATATTTACATCCATCATGTGCCTTGCCGATAAGCGTGGGCGGTCATGTTTTGCTGTCTCACTCGATCACCAGAGTCGTGGATCAGCTCCGTGTTCCTTCTCGACCATGCGACGTGGCCAAGCCATCCAGATATTTACTTCTCGGTCTTCACCTTGGTCTCTTCCCCTCGATCTTGCCAGTTGTCACCAAGTTATCCAAGTCGTTTCTTCTCATAACATGCCCAAAAAAAATTTGACTGTCTACGTCTAACGACTCTAATCAGTTTACGATCTTCATTTGTTTCTTGAAGGACTTCTTCATTGTTTGTCCATGGTATTCTTTGCATTTTCCTCAGAAACCACATTTCCACAGCCATCAGATGTTTTTCAGCTTGACTCCTCATTGTCCATGCTGCACATCCATACAAAAGTACAGGTTTTATGTAGCACTTCAAACTCTTTTTCTCGTTTCAATTTATATCTTTTTATTGGTCAGTATGTTTTTAATCTTGCAAATGGCTACCTTCGCCATGACAATTCTTGTTCTAATTCCTTAAAGGCGTCTCCCATCAGATGTTATGACTGTTCCGAGATAACTGTACCTATTCACTAGTTTAAGAATATGTCCATTTACTTGTATAATACATTGTGGTATTTCCTTCTTCCCAGTGACGACCATAATCTGTGTCTTCTTAATATTCAGTTCTAACCCTAGTTGTTCACTGTGTGCAACAACCACATCTACTAAATTTTGCAGGTCCTGTTCATTGTCTACAATCAAGACTGTATCATCTGCATATCTAATGTCTTTGATGTATTGTTCCCCAATGTTGATTCCATGTCTTCTAGATTTCTGAAAATATTTTCACTGTACAGGGAAAAAAAGATCTGGAGACATTACACATCCCTGTCTCACACCTCTTTTAATAGGCTGATATTGACCTACATCACTATCAATTCTGATGGCAGCTTGTTGTTTCCAATATATGTTTTTTACACGTCTAGGGTCTTTTTCATCAATTTGTAGATCTTCCAGCATCCTTATCATGTCGACATGTCTCACTTTATCTTCTCTTGTATCATCATAAAGGTCTTTCACATAATCTGACCACGCATGTAAAATCTGATCTTTTTCTATTATGAATTTACCTTCTTTGGTTTTTAGGCAACCCGTTGATGTGTGTGTTCTTTTATTGGTGATGTCATTAATTCTTCTGTGCATTAATTTGGTATTCAGGGTGTTGTGTTGGTTTTCAATTTCCTTGCATTTTTCCTCAAGCCATGTTTATTTTGCCTAGCTTCATATATATATATATATATATATATATATATATATATATATATATATATATATATATATATATATATATATATATATATATATATATATATATATATATATTCCTGTTCTGCATTATCGATGCAAATACTGAACGATGAAATGATGAAGAAACTGGAAACAGCGGAGATGTGGTTTATGAGAATAATGTTGAAATGGACGAAGACAGAGAATAATAATTTACACCCAAAAGAAAAAAAGAAAACGACCGAGGTAGTGAGAGGTGTACGCGTTGAACTCACGAAAACAGTATTGACAAAACAAATGACATTTTTGGGGTGTATCAATCGAAGAAGTGAAATAGAGACATTAGCCGTTTGCAATACAAGAGAGGCAGAGGAAAACAGAGAAATATGCACATGCAACTCTTGAACAGATGGGCAGCGAGTAATAGTATAAGCAACACCAATTTAATCAACATACGAAACAAATAGAGCGTAGGGGTTACGACTGCAATTCGTAATCCCGCATACCGCGTTCGAAACACAGCTGCGAGCGATTCCGAAGCAAACAGCTACAAAGTTACGAGTGCCGGTCGTTCAGAAAGCAATGGCAAACTACTGTACATACTTTGCCAAGACATCAACAACAGTAGAATGCTGGTGTTGACAGCGATGTCCTGTAAAAAGGATATGCAGAAGTAATCTCTTCATAGAGTGTTCGTGCTTCTAAGCATATAACATGTAAAGTTAAAGACCCTCATCCTCGCCTAGAGGTGTTTTGTTTATGTGGTTTGAGCCAGTCTTATCCGATATGAAGAAACATGTGTCCAGGACCCGTTCAATTGCCTGTCTGTCTGTTGACTGTTATAATTAGGACCCTTATGGAATTTATTTTCTGCATCTGCTTGCGGAGATAGGGCTGGGTATTTCACTTCCTGATTTCTACGCGTTTCTGGCATGGTGCTGTTTTCTTCTTTGTTGCTAATTGACGTATCTGTCTAAATATTCCAATTCACAGATAGTTATTTAAAAGAAAAATATTATTTTAACATTATAAAGGACTTTTCATGAACTGGAAGATAGAATAATATTTACCTTATGTTAATGGTTATTCGGTAGGTATGTTTGTGACCTCCAGAGGTATATGGTGCTAGCGCCATATTTGTACAGTGGTACCTCGGGTTACGAACTTAATTCGTTCCAGAACTCGGTTCGTAACCGAAACGTGTATAACCCGAAACATTGAAATCAATGAAATAAAGACAATCAATATGAAAGAATCGTTCTTTTTTTCTTTTTTTTTTAACACCAAGTCGTTTACCTGACAAAACGCAAAGAATACGTGTACTTCACGTATTAAATAAAGAGAAAGAAAACAACCACAATAATTAAATGTAAAATAAAAAGAGATTTACTCTATCTTTATTACCAAGAAAACGATCATTGGAAATTTGTCACTTTCTTTGTTATTCTGAATCATTAGTTTCAGGAGTATCTTGTCGCTGTTTCTTGGCAGTCGACTGGGAATCTTTCTGCTCCAAGAAATTGTCAAGGAAAATGTGTCACTTCCTTTGCTGAAGAATCTTTTTGAAGTGGGCCATCGTGTTATCATTCATCAGATATAGGGGCATAGGGCTTGTTAGCAACAAGTTTGTTTGGATTATGGTTCACAATGAAGTCTTCGACGTCTGCCCACTTGCTGCAAATTTCTTTAATCCTAGCAGTTGAAACGGTCACTGACTCCTCATCATTGGACGAGCTCCCTCTTTAATGTCTTTAGCTGTTCATTCTGAAGATCCACAAGCTCATCTGTAGTACTGTTTGTACTGTACGCGATCGTTTATATGTCTCCAACGTTTCACCTTGCTCTCTCTCTCTCTCTCTCTCTCTCTCTCTCTCTCTCTCTCTCTCTCTCTCTCTCTCTC
Source organism: Cepaea nemoralis (assembly GCA_014155875.1). Classification (NCBI taxonomy): domain Eukaryota; kingdom Metazoa; phylum Mollusca; class Gastropoda; order Stylommatophora; family Helicidae; genus Cepaea; species Cepaea nemoralis. The sequence continues at coordinate 221,172 of JACEFZ010017348.1, read as the reverse complement.
TCTCTCGCTTGCCTTCGTTCGTAACTCGAGGCACTGTTCGCTACCCGAAACAAAACATTTTTCGAAGTTTTTGATCGTAACCTGAATTGTTCGTGACCTGAGGCGTTCGTAACCCGAGGTACCACTGTATATGGCACTTAGTAAGTTGTGTGGTCGGTGTCCCGCTGGGGGCCTTTACCTCCCAGTTCTGTTTCTTGCTCCTATTGTAGGCTGGGTCGAAGTGGGAACCAGCTAAATGCCATTTATTCTGTCTACATACTAAACTAACTCGCCGCCCTTTCTCAATTCCTTTTTTCTTTAAAATTAATGGCCACGCCATTTCTCCCTCCCAAATCGGGTACTTTTCTCAACAGTCAACATCTTGCGCCGTCTCCATAACGAGCCAGAGAGACAGCCCCGCTGTAGGAAAGTTCAAACAGTGCACATCCTAGCCACTGTCAACTAAAAGAAAGCCATATTTGCTTAGTCTGCAACGATCAACACGAACTACTGTACGAGCAATCGGGGTCAGACTGTGTGTATTGGGCGCCCGATTCATCCTTCAGCTGTTTTTGAAGTCAGGATAATGCAAGGATAGGAATATATTTAGCATTATTTCGTTCCTGCAGTATCTTCAATTGGCATTGAAGGCATGTTAGCTGGTTCAGCACGTTAAATCTTTTAAGATATTCTAGAATCAGTATTAACATCTAGAGAGATTAAGAACGCATTAAAATTGAGAATTGTCAAATGTTACGTATATTTAACACTACTGTATGGCGTGGAAGCCTGGACATTGAACAAGCAACGAGAAAGTCGAATAGAGGCCTTGGAGATGTGGATATACAGAATATGTTGTATTTCATGGAAACAAAAACAATCAAATACAGAGATTCTAGAAAAACTGGGAATGAAAAGAGAGTTGATGAAAGAAATAAGAAAGAGGCAAGTGAAATATTTCGGCCATGTTAAAAGACATAACACTCTTATAAAGTCATACTGGAGGGCAAGGTTGAGGGCAAGCGAGCAATAGGTAGACAACGATTCAAGTGGGAAGATATCATCAAGAGATGGACGAACAGGAATCTGACAGAATGTGCAGTCAGGGCGAGAGACAGACAGTGTTGGAAATCCATTGCAGCCAACCTTCGTTGTGGAGACGGCACTTTACTGATTGATTGATTGATGGACTGATTGACAGACTGATTGATTGATTGATTGATTGATTGATTGATTGATTGATTGATTGATTGATTGAGGTATATTCGGGGCTGCAGTGGTATATTTGTTAGTGCGCTTGCCCGTCAAGACAGTGTTCCCGTTCAATCCCTAGCAAAAGGTCACAGTCTATATTAGACCTGTACAGGACCTGGGCTGACCCAATCATGTGAGAATGAGCACCAGACCCCGGGAAGGTTAACCCGGTCAACAAATGCCCGCAGAAGTCGGATGTGTCGGCCTAACGGCGCAAGAACGCAGCTCTGCTGTAAACAGGCACAACGCTATCACATCCGGAAAAAAACTCCGGATGAACGAAGAAGAAGAAGAAGAGCACCAGACAATTTTCAGAAGTGTCTACGAATTGTCAGGGGAGTAAAGGCGACTGAGAAGGGAACTAGCCATCCCATCTCACACGACGTAGCCAAACATTCGTGAAGGGCTACTATGTCACACACAAACGGCATCATCTGCTATGGAACTACCCTACCTTCATCTTGTAGATATATTCTTCTTCTTCTTCTGCGTTCATCCGGATTTTTTTTTCGGATGTGACTGCGTTGTGCCTGTTTACAGCAGAGCTGCGTTCTTGCGCCGTTAGGCCGACACATCCGACTTCTGCGGGCATTTGTTGACCGGGTTAACCTTCCCGGGGGTAGATATATTCAGTGCATGCAAACATATTGTTTTAATTGCACAACATAACGACTCGTGTGCTTTAGAACATGACCCGAGATGGAGGATCTGTGGGTGAGAGATTACGGTGTCTGCGTCAGACACAGAAAGTACCTGGTTCTACTTCAGCATGTTCCCCAGAACCATTGAGAGGTATCTAGTGATATCATGCGTTCCCTTCTTTTCTGTGGTAATGCGTCGGATACTTACCTTCTCCAGTTTTGTTTTGTAGTTTCTAAGCAAGTTTACTTTCAGTAGTTTGCCATTGCTTTCCAGGCGACCGGTATTCATACCACTGTATTAAAACCAGCGCAATGCGGTCTGTTTTCAAATCGCCCTCAGCTGTGTTTCGAACGCAGTGTGTGGGATTGCAAATTGCCTTTGTAACACCTTCGTTACAGCGCCAACAAGGGCTAGGAATATAAGAGATCCCGCGTGTAATTTACGGCACGTTAAACATCCTACCGGAGCTGGAAATTGCAAAGAGCAGGCCGTAAATCCGCTGTATTGGCAAATTTGTTAGAAAATAAAATAAAGTATAGGACGCTATTTTGGAGTAAGTGCAGAAATTCAGATATCTAGGCACATGGATAACATCAGATGGAAGATGCATCACTGAGATAAAGGGCAGAATAGGACACGCAAAAACTGCATTCTATCACATGAAGAACATTCTCGCCAGAGCAAAATTTTTATATTTTGTCTAGTTTTCTCCTGTTTGTTTCATTTATCTTTTCCCTATTATTTACAATTTTCACTTGATCATGTGTTACCTTTACAATTTATTTCTTCTAATTTTTGAAAGACTGTTATAATATTAACTGAGCAAACAACTAACTTTTGTGGTGGCATCCCTTATTGACCCTCCATTGACGCCAAGCGTCTGTCTAAATATTCCAATTCAGCGGTCGTTAATTAAAACAAAAATATTATTTTAACATTATAAAGGACTTTTTCATGAACGGGCAGATAGTGTAATATTTGCTTTATGCTAATGGTTATGCGGTAGACGGTGTTTACCCTTTGATCTTGTAAATAACTCGGGGATGATAGAGGTGTTTGCACGTTTTCCCGCCCTATTTGCTTGGGTAAACACCATGTTAACACAGATATGGCTGCGGGTATGGCAAGAAGAAGTAAATACAAATTAGTGAGTATCTGATTGTGGACAAGTAATGAGCTGGGGAATAAGTACAGGTTTGTGAATAGGGGACTGCATATGTGTTTGTGATTAAGGTAATGTGTACAGTCCGCGAGTAAAGAAATGTTTGCATGTCAGTGAGTAAGCAACTTTGTAAAGGTTATGAGTTTATGAAGTATACACATGTTAATAGTTAATTTCTTAAAGGGGTGTGATTTATGAAGTATGTCTTACAAGTTTTTTAAAGAGAGTGTGTAATGAGTTGTGAATAACAAAGTATGTACAGGTTAGTAAATGGTTGTAAGTTATGAAGCATGTACACATTAGTGAATCAATGTCTAAAGGGATATGACGTATAAAGTATGTGCAAGTTTGTAAATCACTGCGTCAAGGGTTGTGAGTTTTGAAGTTTGTAGAAGTTAGTAAATCAATGTTTAAAGTTCTGTGAGTTATGAAGCATATACTACAAGTTATTTAACTGAATGTGTAACAAGTTGTCGGTTACGATATATTTACAAGTTAGTGTTGACGTGCAAACTGTTGTAAATTATGACGGATGCACAAGCTAGTGAGTAACTGAATTTGCAAAGGGTTGTAAGTTATGACTATGTAGACATTTGTAAGTGAATGTGTAAATGGCTGTGAGTTATGAAGTATATAAAAGTTATTGAGTAACAAGCAATTACAAGTTGGTGTGTTATAAAATGTGTACAAATCAGTGAGCGCGGAAAAGTACTTGTTAATAAATAAGGGCGTGTGTACAAGTTAGTGAGATAAGTAATACAAGTTTGTATGCAGGGACGCGTGTAAAAGTTAGTGCGTGCGGTTGTGTGTATGTTGCAGACATTAAAGAAAAATTCACTGTCAGCCATTCGTGTACATAAAAACAAAATTATTTAACTGGAGTAGCATAGAGGAAACAAAATGTAGGCTCAAACAATGAAGTAAGGTGACAAAATAATATTAGACCATTTCTACAAAGAACGGAACCATAACAAAATAGAAGCTGTAAGTATTAATTGGATGAGGCGAAGATAACTAGTAAACATATTACAATAATATAATGAAAAATAGAATACAAGACGTTGAGAAGGCCAACTGTGCAAAAACACAATCACAAGAATAGGACTTTCCGCGACAAGTCTTCATTAAAAAATAAAGGCAACGATAAAGAAAGACAGGCTTGAATAAAAAAAAAAAATAACTAGTTCAAAGCATAACTGTGCAGGTATATAAAATAAACATGAAAGGGAAACAAGTGAAATATGAAATACATATTCTTGCATATTATGAGCCAGGGAACAATTTGTATCTTTTCATACACGGTGAGAGTCCAATCCTAGAATTCAGATATTCGGATGACATGGTCCTCGTCTCAGATTGTGCCAATGATTAGGATAGTTGATTCTGGTAATGGGGAAAATAAAATCTTTTTTCTGAACGTTTGAAACAAAAATAATAATAATAATAATAATAATAATAATAATAATAATAATAATAATAATAATAATAATAATAATAATAATAATTAATAATAATGTCGACGGAAACATCTACATGAAAATTAAAATTAAAAAAAAATTAAAACACATACAATCAATAATGAAGTCATTAACAAACTTTGAATATATTGACTCCATAATCAACAACAGTGGGGACTTCAGAAGACGTCAGACCTAGACCAGGTAGATGATGATTATTCTTGCATATATGATCTAAACGACACCCCCCAGGTTGCTAGTTTCTGACTGCAAACAGACATATGTTAATCAACACGATCATATCAGGTTCATGCAGTCAATCGTATTGCTATGATGCATGCGAAAGATATATAGAAATAGCTTCTAGAGGTCATTAAGAATAAGAAGAATTTGCAGGAGACAATTCAGGATATGTGCTCCATGTATTTTAAAGAACCTGCAATTAATCTGTGATTATCACGGCCATCTAATGTTGTAGGCCCAAATACACGGAGGAATAGGTGGCCTGTCTTTCCCTCATGTAGGGGACGACGAACACAGGCGTCAAACCCTCGTCCGACCATGCTCATGACATCATCAGCGTAAACCTCCTGCGAATACACTAACGCGCCCGCTATATATTCCATTGGGAGCTATAAAGGGTAGAGGAAGAATTCTGAAGGCTGCTCTCAATGTGACAGGGCTAACTTAAAGCTGTCGGGATTCTGCAGTCAAGCGCATCTGCCTAGGTATCCGGTCTAGTAAGCGCATGACAGTACCAGGGAAATCTTGGGAAGCCATATTGTTCCCTTACTATCGGATCTCTGCTCTCGCGAGATCTGCGGATTGGGCACGGTAAACAGCGTTACTAGTCAGTCAGATCGTTCTGATAGGTTTCCTGGGAGTTTTGCTGTGATAGATGGAGGGCCCAAGAGACGTGCCGGCGGCAATGAGGCAGAGCTGGACATAGGCATCCATACGTGTATGTGTGTGCCTGAGTGTGTTTGCATGCGTGTGTATGTGTGTGCATGTGTATTCATGTGTGTATGCATGTGTGTGTGTGTGTGTGTGTGTGTGTGTGTGTGTGTGTGTGTGTGTGTGTGTGTGTGTGTGTGTGTGTGTGAGCGCGCGCGTGTATTAGTAACAGTTCGTCAGGGTCTGTGGTTTGGGGGTTAGTGAACAGTTTCACAATTATCAGCCAAGGCGATCTTGAAGCAGTTCGCTTTGCGTTGATTTAGGTGATATGAAGCGTTAGCCGCTCAGAAAGCAACGACAAAGTTAAGTTAGTCGCATATCATTTACAGGGCTTCGCAGTCAACATCAGCATACTTTGCTGTTGTGATCTCTTCGCACATTTACGTTCAGTAGTTTGCCATTGCTTTCTGAACGACCGGCACCCATACCATTTCGTAAAAAAGCAACTACTGAATGTAAAATTGTCTAGCAAATTATAAGAAGCCAAAATAAATGATGGGGTTGACAGCAACGTTCCCTAAAGGACATGCAACAAGATTCGTAAGATTCTTTTTTTTCTGACGCTCGCTTTGAACTCAAGCGTTATAGTAGTGATGGACTGAATTTTGTGTGTGGATTAGCTTTCCCTATCGACAGTGTCCCTTGCCATCAGGCGAACCCACTCCGACTTCAGAGGTACAGTAAGAGATCTGCATACGTTGATTTAACGGGACCGTGAGCGAAGTTCGATAGTGAACTAATAATGTCCTGAGCGAAACCTGGGCTCGTCGCCTGCGAAAGTCTATATTCTGTTGTTTGTTGTTGTTTGCGCTCGCTCGCTTTGATCACAAGCGTAGTCAATACACACTATTTACAGTAGTTTTTTCTTTCTTTTTTTATGTTGCATATCCCTTACAGGACGTTGCAGTCAACATCAGCAATTTTCAGCTGCTGTTGATATACCAGGCAAGTTTTACGTTCAGTAGATTGCCATTGTTTCCTAACGACCGGCTCACACACCCCCGTAAGTTAACAGCGCGGAGCGAACCGCTGCCTATTCTCGCAGCTGCTGTTTTCTCCACGTGGATATACGGGATTACGAACAATGTCGTTAACACCTTGGCCAGGGAGACCGGCATTTACAGTAGTGATGGACAGAATATTGCGTGTGGGTTAGCTTTCCTTATTAACAGTCATCAGGCGAACTCACTCCGACTTCAGGTGTACTTGTAATTTGCGTCCCCAAGTCAAGGACGACAGGTGAACATTTTAGTCCAGCTGTCCGGTGTAGGGGTTGAACCGCTTATCTCGGCATTAGCACACCGGATGTTTAAGAACACGCGTTCTTACCCATTCAACTATGCTGACCTGCAGTCTATGTTATGAGTCTATCGTCTTAATGCTCCGTGGTCATGCCAAGGTGCTTGGACTTAATGCTGCTACACTATTTATCTTCACTCTATTACCAAGTATATGTCTTCGTGACCAAGCCATCTAACTGACAAATTCAGACAACTCTCCAGTTAAGTCACCGTGGTGTCTTCCAGTGATTCCACAAGTTTAATTCATACTCCAAGTTAGTGATGCTCCACGAGGTATCGTCCAAAGAACGTCCAATGTAGTACTTCGGTGTTCCTTTGAGGAAATACTACGAGAATCATGATTATAATAATTACGTTTCAGGGTCCTTCGGGACGTGGGGGTCATTACTACAGCAAGCGCTCTTATAATCAAGCAACCTGTTGCGGGATATGTTCTCATCGTGCGTTTAGCAAAGGCAATCATCGGTGCCTCACTCCTTTTGATTGTCCCACTTTCATTCTCAACCCGGCCCACGGACAAAGTGGCTCTATCCTTCGACCTTAAATATTGAGTTGTAAGACGCTTAATATATATGTAGATATGTGGGTGTATGTATCGCATGTGTGTGTGTGTGCGCGTGTGGTGTGCGTGTGTGTGTGTGTGTGTGTGTGTGTGTGTGTGTGTGTGTGTGTGTGTGTGTGTGTGTGTGTGTGCGCGTGTATTAATCCGAAGCGGGAGCGGTGACGGTTCCCTATTTGATATTCATGATCACCACTCTCCGATCAACTATGTGTTCTTGGTCCGACTGTGGCATGTAGACAATTCATACATATTCTTTACGGCCTTAATTCCTCAGGCTCAAAGACCCCTCTGCCATACAGCGCAAGGTACTATATTGGCAGTAAATGACAGTTTAACATTTTTGACTTATTCTTTGTCTTCCCCTTGCGCTTTTCCTATAAAGTTTGCCAGTTATCAGCAAGTTTTAAATTTAAATCACCCGGCAGGTGTGCGCACAGAATGGAAGAGGAGAAGCATCAATGATTTAGAGATCGTGTAGGGGTAACTTTTGTTATGAAACAATAAATCTTCTTCTTCTTCTTCTTCGTTCATCCGGAGTTTTTTTTTCGAATGTGATTGCGTTATGCCTGTTTACAGCAGAGCTGCGTTCTTGCGCCGTTAGGCCGACACATCCGACTTCTGCGGGCATTTGTTGACCGGGTTAACCTTCCCGGGAAACAATAAATCTTATAACATATAAACTATGAGCACATTTCTTTTTAGAACACACCGCCCTCCCTCTTCACTCTCCACCTCTCTCTCTCTCTCTCTCTCTCTCTCTCTCTCTCTCTCTCTCTCTCTCTTTCTCTCTTTCTTTCTCTCTCTCTCTCTTTCTCTCTCGCTGTCTCTCTCTTTATCTCTCTCTCTCTTTCCCTCTCTTTCTCTTTCTTTCGCTCTCTTTCTCTCTCTCTCTCTCTTTCTCTCTCCCTCTCTTACTCTTTCTCTCTTCCTCTTTCCTTGTCTCTCTCTCTCTCTTTTCTCCCCCCCCCCCCCATTCTCTCTTTTTCTTATTCTAATTCTCTCACTCCCCCCCCCACACACTCTCTGTCTCTCTCTCTGTCTCTCTCTCTCCCTCCTTCTCTTTCTCTCTCTCTTTCTCTCTCTCTTTCTCTCTCTCTTTCTCTCTCTCTTTCTCTCTCTCTCTTTCTCTCTCGCTGTCTCTCTTTCTCTTTCTTTCTTTCTCTCTCTCTTTATCTCTCTCTCTCTCTCTCTCTCTCTCTCTCTCTCTCTCTCTCTCTCTCTCTCTCTCTCTCTCTCTCTCTCGCCGATACCCCTCCAGCAGCAATAATCATGAACTGTTAAGCGCCCTTCACATTTCTCATCTCTGGCAGATTGTCAACAATCGAGCCTCAAGTCGAGGGCTGATAAGGAGAAAGCATCGTCTGCACAAGAGGGATAAAACCAGATTAGCCGGTGATGACTTTAACAGGTTTCCGTCGCTGGTTGGCGCTTGTCTGTCTGTCATCAGTACTCTTTAACATGGCTGGATTCTTGACGGGGCCCGGATGTTTCTTGTTAGTTCTTATCATTTACCGAAAGGAACTACTCCTTTGTCTTTGTCAGAACAATACGCAACAAAGGTAAAATAGCAGGCATGTTCAAAGAGAATTATCTAAGGAAAACAGTAGAACAAGGAATCTGAGCTGGCGAGGAGAATCATTTATTTTCAGATATTCTAGAAACAAACTGAGTAACGTAGACAGATCACTTTATACGAGGAAACATGAAAACCTTAATTTTTTTTTTAAATTGTGTGAATATATTCTGAAAAAGTAAATAACCAATGTATCGTTTTTCGATTTAATCACCACTGCATTCAATGCAAGTCCTCCAGCGCCGATAAAGTGCTTGAATTCCTGTAGAAAAGTCGACTATGAGGTGACTACTCGATGTGCCTGACCCGTCCGTGAATTACGCCGTGTTTAAACTTCCTACTCCACTCACACACTTGCTGGACTGACAGGCATGCATCACCATACTGCACCTTCAATCGTCGAAGAATTTCTATGTTTCACCCCCTTACTCGTATATCTGTTACACACCGTATATAGGAACGAACGGGGTAGCCCTGTGGCTAGCAAGCTCACCCGATAGTCTGGTGTGTATGTTTTCGAGTCCCCATCAAAGCGGGGTTTATTATTGTTTACAGTAACTTGGGCTGCCCAATCGACCCAGTGCACAATGGATATCAGGAACTGTCATGGGAGGTTAACGCGGCTCTAGTGATACAGGCCTCATCGCCCAATGAATGTTGATTGGTCTATAAAAATATGGTCCAGCACCATGTGCCCACTGTACTTTAAGGTGTGCATAATGTTCTTTTACTTACTCACTACTTACTGCCTCAGTCTTTTACACACTCAGGGCCATACAAAGAAGTGGTTTGGACCAAACAAACATGGATGGCGGAAAATGGGAAGTAGTTGTTAATATGACAGCAGACATGTATTATAACGTAGTGACATTTCGGTGATATATAAACCTATGGCAGATATGGGAAATTGTTTAAGAAGATTTATCATCACATGGCACTTAATCAGCTAATCTAAACTATATCTTTGCATTTTCTTCAGAAACCCACATTTCCACTGCTATTATATGTTTCTCAGCTTGTCTGTTTGTTGTCCATGTTTCACATGAATACAAAAATATAGAATCAATACATAATACACACATATTGATTGACGCTCATATAAACAGAAGAAAGAAATAGAGATTAGGAGCATAATACTTCTTTCTTCTACTTGTCCGAGCGTCAGTCAGTCCTTGTGAATTGTTTATGTGCTATTATGGAGGCCTCGGTAGTTCCCCAACAACTGATAGGTTCTATATAGCAAATGTAAACACTCTTTCTCACGTCATTTGACAGCTATTTATTGGTGAGTACATTGTCCGTCTCGCAAGTGGCTACTTCATCCATAAAGACTTGTTCTGATCTTTACAAAACATCTGCCGCTATAGATAGTTGTACCGATTCCTCTATTTAATCATGTAACCATTTAACTTAGATGTTACTTTGTGATATTTCTTCTTTTTTCTTGAGGATTATCATAGCTTGTGTTCCTTATGTCATAGAAGGAAGAATATCAAGGACAGGAAGGTGTAATTTCCTATACTTAAGTGCTCAAAGATAAAGAAGCGCAACACTGACTTTTAATGGGCCAGAGAAGAAAAGGACAATAAGGAGAAATAGAGAAAGAGCACTGTGTATATCCTCCTCTGTTAACAAGAAAAGGGGTAGAATTAAGACAGAAGATTCCAGGAGTTCTCAGGGCGGGGGATGTACTGTTGTACACCCCAGACAGAAGATTACACTGCTGGACTGTAACAGGATCAATGAGTTTACACAACAAACTACAGACTAAACAAAACAAATTAAGAACAACAAAATTAGGTTTTTATTGACAGAACTGCAAGTTTAGTGACAAACAGGCATCCTGGCGTGTCACATAACTGACATATACAGAAATGGGAACCTATGTTCCCACAGTAATCACTGCTGCCTAACGTCACTATGCACATGACTAGGTACCTCTCTCCACAAACCAACAAGGACATGGCAACAACAGAGCCTTAACGTAAACAACAATGGTAACCGCAGGTATGGACTCTCTATTGTAACCATCTCAGGACTCATGGACAGTTGGTACATACAGAAATGGGAATCTGAAATCCCACAGTTAGAGATAACTGCTGCCTAGCACTGACTACAGGGGCGGTCTCTAAATGACAGTGAGACCTCAATCATGTTCAGTTGAGTCGAAGGGCACCCTCAATACCCACACAAGACAACCGCATCACATAAGTCGACTGGGACCAGATACAGCGAAAAACCATAACATAACGAGTAACAAAACTATAACCCTAACAGCAGAGATATAGTGGCATAAACACGCATAAACAGGTATACGAAGGGGTATAAAAAAAAAAGGGTATACAAAACGGGGGATGTGAGCGGCCTACGACATTAACCAGAGCCGGGGCTCAAGTTTGCTCTACAAACCACAAACATGGCCAGAGGTCACTACCTGCAATGCATGACAAGGTACAACATCTAATTAATAATCATCAAAGCATCATTATTTGCATCAACACATGGACTTCACAGGACAACAACTACAGCAACGGTGTATGCAAACAGTGTCCTTGTGGCACAAACATAGACATGGACTGTGTAAGTTCACACCAACCACATGATACTTCAACTGGACAACAATGACATGGATAGGTTATAGGATATACTCCACATAAAATATAAACAGAGCACACACGCTCTACAGCATCCTTCGGAGTGATTGGGCCCACAATTAATGCAACAGCCACCACCATATCATGGGACAATCTTAATGTGAGGGCGGATCATCCCTCGTCACAATGCTCGCAGCCTTTCCTGGCTTCTCATCTAACTCAATATTTACTTCTTGAACACTCTCAGTTCAGGGGGGTCATTACCTACAGATCTCTGACACAACACAACTTCTCATCCCCAACACCACAGGCTGAGAATACCACTCATAAATGCCAATGTTACACAGCAACACTCATCAACTAGTCAAAATCAACACCGAACACAACTCAGCTACACCGGTGTACCACGACTCTAACAGGACAAGACCATTTGAACATGTACATACAGGACATAAATACAGTCCAATGCACCAACAGCAATCAAGCAGACAGGATATGCAATTCAACATGACATCACCAACTAGATGTGTCATTGTACTGATGACAACTAGACAACATCACTATACCAGAAATACAGTTCTACACATAACACCAGCAACAATCAGGACACAGGCTATAACATAAGTCACTGCCAACAACTCAGACTTATAACACCACATAAAACCATCCCAATCATCAAATGATCGCTCTCACCATAGCCATCACCACAATCACAATCATCTTAGCTGACATCACTACATGGTCACCCTCACCATGACAAAGCTCTCAATAATACCCCAGATTCATTATGGGTGCCTTATTCAGCGCTTCTTGCTGGTCATGAGACTATTCTTACTAAGTTCACATGTGTCCAACCTGAGCAACACAGATCATTATCCCCATGAACACTATTATAATCATAAACCACCCTATCATGTGTAGTGTTCAACCTGGCACCTTCATCACTACACCCAGTCATGAATAATTATTACCATAGCTCCATTTATCTAGAAGAACATAACATACATTGTCATCAAGCACCATATATCTATTACTTTCACCGTGCCACTCTGCACCTTCGTACGCCAGCAATCACTATAGGTTTGGTGTTCTTGAGTCGTGATAAGTCATCTGACTTCAAACACACAATATAACATAATGGAGGTGTCTCTCATCCCCTGGCACCCTTTACTTTCCATTACACATGAGGCATCTCACTACCTCAATATATTATAATATAAAGACACCGGCCTTCCCCTTTGTTGTGGGAAGTTACATAAACACATCCGTACCATGTTTCCAGTTCAACTTCATGTTCCTCATTCTAGACCAGACTGGTATAACCACCCAGTTATGTACTTTGCCTCCCTCTTACTGACTGTACAGTCCACCTGGAACAGCCCTGGTTACCCCAGGCCATTCAATCTACTGTTATCTTCAACCTCACCATGCTACTATAATAATGGCATATTATATTATATATATCCTGCACACCTAATCTGGCCACCTCCATACAGGAATATCACCTAAATAAAATTAACATAACCTAATATTTTATACTACAGTGCTCCATATTTTCCTCTTCACTGTTGTAAACAGCCACAACCATTATTTCATTATTTCCTCATATTTTATTCTAGTGCTCTGTATTTTCCTCTTGTCAGAACACAGACTTTACAGAACAATACATCGTCCTCTACTCTGGACTATGATACTACATATTTTGCCTACTGTATTGAATTCTGGACCTATCAAATTCTATAGAACTACCAAACACAGTACAGTATCGATACTTGATTACTTCCAATTCGTACTGGCACTGCGCTGTCTGCTATATTAAATCTAAAAACCTACAAATATACACACCATCGTATGAGAACAACCTTTCTCCTGCATCGTCACTGAATACCCCTGGTATTTTCTTACTACATCCCTGCCAATCTGCAGAGTAGCACTTTTACAGTTACTAATTGAGGCGAACCCATGTTGTTGTCATTCTGCCGATCGTCGCCATTTTACTTGTGAAAATAAATACTAATTTTTATTCACTTAGGAACAGAAGATTTCCTCATTCTAGGTAACACTATAAACCGAACTATACCGAATCGTACCTCAAACCTGTGGATGTTAAGTTTGGAGCTTCCAGTTGGAAACTAGCAAAGGCACCACTATCCTATCTTTAATTAAGCTATCTAAATAAATTTAACTCACCAAGAGTGGGCTTACAAATTGCCAGTTAATTTGATGGATTTCCTCGGTCCTCGTGTGTGGGCCACACAAGCCAGTCATGGTTAAATCTAGAGGCATTTGTGACTCCCTGCTCTGGTCCAGTGACTGGGCCTCCCCATTCTATACTACAGCGATCTACATCATCGCTCCTTCGGCCACGGTTGTCTGGTTTGGAGAGACCGGGAAACTGACACGCGCCTCACTTACACGCGCCTTTATCCTCACTTCCAGAGCGGCTTCCCATCGTACCCCAGGGCACTGCAAGGGATGCTGGTATGGGTAACATCATCAACATCATCATGTATCGCGCCAGACTATTACACATCACACCCCCAATTTTTCGACGGTCCCTCGTCGAATACTCTAGACTCTTAGGGTTTAGACTAAACACAAGGGCTATTTAAGTAAACAATCAATTAAGGGGGTTTCATCACGGGACTTAAACCTCTCAGCATAAAATTGCTACCAGTTATATTTTCTGAACCTGCCTTAAAAACATACATCAGTGACAATTTTAAAAAATCAGTCCCTGACAAAAGATAATACCATATCTTATGAGTGGCCATGAGGGATATGCAGTCTGCATACAAAATAAACTAGCAACCCTGACAACATCAACACTTAGCTCCATGGATGCAATACGTAGGGGCACAAAAAAAATATTTCACACAGGCATCCCCTTAAATTTACAATCCCTACTTGTAACCCAAAAACAACAATGACCGGAATAACATGCATGCTATCCACTAGATCACCTGCAAACCAAGATGTAGACATCCCTGCCACTGAAAAAAAAATATAATTCCCATGACTATGCAGGCAAACCCAGTTTTTGTTTTCCCGGTCTGATTCTGGTAGCCCCGCTTCAGCCAGCCGCATCCACCAGTTCCATGGGATGAGTCAGTAATTTCTCAGTTGTCACCATGGTACCCAAATGAAGCGGGGTAGGAAAATACCTGTACATTGGAAACAAAACAAAGCAAAACAAACATGCTGGAAGACATGGCGTCTTAGACTCACTTTCTGTGCGTGGGGATTCCTAATTCGAATTAATATTGCATGACACAAAATAATTAACTAGTAATTAATTATTTGTCCATAAAGTGTGTCGCAGAAATATATAACGAATGTTTCTGTCTGATGATGCTCACTGGATATCGTTTCCTCCCACTATTATGTGTCTCTTTTGAATTGTCTTATGCACAGGGGAAATATAGGAAATCAGTTCATTCACTGCTCGATGATTCTCGCTGGATGCTATTTCTTCTCACTGAATGTCTATTATGTGTCGCTTCTAAATTTTCTATGCACGGGGGAAATATAGGAAATCACTGTTCACTCGACCCGCAACACTCAATATGTCCACCCATGACATCATGAACATGGATGAACACGCTAGTATTAACTCCTCTGCTTCCGCCTATAAGGAAAGGATTTTCTTATCACCACTGGTAACATTGTCATCTGTCACTTCAAGTAAGCCTGGTGGGCTGATGTACAATAAGGGAAACATCCCCCTCGATGATCTCAGGTGATGGTGCCACCGGTGGGGATTGAATATGGATGTCCAGCGCTCTGCTGCTGGTGGGACACACTGGTGGGATGGATTTCTGATGCCCCCTCTTCCAGACAAACAAGGAGAAGGTACTTCTATGGATGGCCCCAGATGTTGGCACTGCTGAAATCAGTCGCATGAACAGTCCACAACTGTTCTCCCAAAAGAATCAACAGAATTTTTCTCTTGGACAAGCACAGCCCCAGCCTCTATTGAATGTGGGGGAATTCTGCTCTCATGGAGTCGTCAACCACCTCTGTAGCTTTCTGAGTAAAGCTTGATGGTTTCAGTAGGAATATACATGCATATTCCAAAAGACTTTATAGCTAAAGTTTGGTGACCTTCGTTGTTTTCTCACTCTTAATTTATACCAGCGGACTCAGACTGAGCGCCGGCTGGGTGGGAAACTTCGGTTCCCTAAACATGGAATAAGGTCACCTTTAATTTCGACGACTTGAGATGTGGTGTAGATCTGGAGGCTCTTCTCTCAATGCTGTGCTTCTTGGAGACTTGGGGAACAAACCTGAACCCAGTTAATGTCTTTGGCCAGGGACCTCTCACACCCCCAAAAAGCCAAAAAAAAAAACAACAACATGGAACTACCACCTAAAAGAATCATTGAAGACTGGAACAGACACCAACAGGATAATCTAAAGGCCGCCAAACAATCCAGGCCGAGGCTCGCCACTTGTCATAGAAGGAAGAATATCAAGGACAGGAAGATGTAATTTCATATACTTAAGTGCTCAAAGATAAAGAAGCGCAACACTGACTTTTAATGGGCCAGAGAAGAAAAGGACAATAAGGAGAAATAGAGAAAGAGCACTGTGTATATCCTCCTCTGTTAACAAGAAAAGGGGTAGAATTAAGACAGAAGATTCCAGGAGTTCTCAGCTCTCCGGTAATATTTCTTTGCCCGTTTGATGAATGGAATCCCTTAACATTTCCCATTGTTCGTTTATATTCTGTATTGTAGCTATTGCATTACACCTAATTTTCACAATCACTCTGTATTGTTCTTGAATTTCTTTATCTACCTTCAAAACCTCTTTATTAAGTCTCATGTTCATAACCAGTTTTATTCTTCTATTCAGTCTTACTTTTATTATACCACATAGTGGTACATGATCACTATTACAGTTATATATGGCGTCTTTAAATACGTTAACCATTTCGGTCACTCACAGATAATACCTGAAAGATCGATTAGAGTTAATACAATGCTTCTCTGATACAGGAACTAAAGAAGCAACTGGATTAGAGAGCTTTACGTGAACTATTTGTGCAGAATATGACCAGCAAAATCTGCATTTCAGATAATGAAAAGTATCTTAAGCAATAAGTCACTATTGTTGAATGTAAGAAGGATAGTTAATTAGTTGCATATACTTTACAGCCGTAATACATGATCTCTTAAGCAACTGCTACATTGCTTCTAATGGATAACTTTTCACTGCACAAAGGTATCCATGGTGCTCAGTCTTCCATCATCCGTGTATTCATACGTTTGAATTCTAATCGTTCTCTTAAATCAAAGTGCTGAAACAGCATTTGTGTAGCAGATTGTGGGTTGGAACGCTATCGATAAGTGTGCCCGGGTCGTTGATAAAGTGACTCCAGACCATCTGCTGAAGAATGTCCTGGGTGATGGGGAAACGAGACAAAGCATATGGTCAGTGGTGGTCGAGGGTTGTTTCCATGTTCATGGTAACAGCTTTAGATGTGCTTTTAAATACACGGAGCATTAATTCATGAAGTGTATGATTAAGGAGGTTGGAGAGAGAGAGAGAGAGAGAGAGAGAGAGAGAGAGAGAGAGAGAGAGAGAGAGAGAGAGAGAGAGAGAGAGAGAGAGGTGAAATCACAAGAAAGAACTCGACAAGAAGAGGGAGCTTGATGAACTGAAAGCAAAAAGTAGCAATAGTAGTAATAGTAATGGCAGTGGTGATTGTAGTAGTAGTAGCAGCAGCAGTAGTAGTAGTAGTAGTAGTAGTAGTAGTAGTAGTAGTAGTAGTAGTAGTAGTAGTAGTAGTGGCAGCAGTGGTGGTGGTGGTGGCGGTAGTAGTAGTAGTAGTAGTAGTAGTAGTAGTAGTAGTAGTAGTAGTAGTAGTAGTAGTAGTGGCAGCGGTGGTAGTAGTAGTAGTAGTAGTAGTAGTAGTAGTAGTAGTAGTAGTAGTAGTAGTAGTAGTAGTAGTAGTAGTAGTAGTAGTAGTAGTAGTAGTAGTTGCTACTGCTGTTGTTGTTGTTGTTGTTATAATTGTTACAGGGGTATTAGTAGTTGCAGTAGAACAAAGGCAGAAGAAGTATGGTAGTAGCAGTGGTAACAGCAGCAGTGGTAGTAGTCATAGTGGTGGTGATGGTGATAGTGGGGTGGTGGTTTTGTCCGCGGCGGTAGTTGTTGGTTGGTTGTTTCAGCGGTCACTGTAACTGGTAGGAATAAACATAATTACAGAAGTCGCTGCAGCAGATCTGTCTGGGGTGCTGGTGACAAGCTAATTTCTCCGAAATTCGCTATTAGAACGCACTCTTACACTTTCTAGTGTATGTGGCGTGATATTTCGGGCACATTAACAGACAACGCTCGTACAAGAACCATACTGGAAGGAAAAAACGAAATAATGGTCGTCCATCTAAGAATCGAGCGGGATGTGGCAGGCATGGCTGAAATCAAAGCCGAGACCGAAACCACCAAGAAGAACATTCTAGAACAGTGGTTCTCAACCTTTTTTTTTTGGCCCATGCACCCCTTCACCATATGTTTAGAACATCGCCCCCCCCCCCCCCCTTTTGTATTTCCTCCTTATAAATCCCCCCTCCCCCTACACAGGATACGTAAAAATGGAAGCTAAATTTAATAACACATACTAGAACAAGTCTAGACGTCTACATAAAACGTTATTTGCGGGTCTACTTACGTTATAAAACGAATTTCAGAAGGACGAATAGTACAGAATCTTCTTCTTCTTCTTCTTCGTTCATCCGGAGTTTTTTTTTTCCGGATGTGATTGCGTTGTGCCTGTTTACAGCAGAGCTGCGTTCTTGCGCCGTTAGGCCGACACATCCGACTTCTGCGGGCATTTGTTGACCGGGTTAACCTTCCCAGGAGTACAGAATCTAAAGTATCGAAGGGAAAAACAATATCAAGTAATCGGTTCTTGCATTAACGCGATATTGAAATAAGTCCCACCCCCTCCCGAAACCCGAAAACCCTAATACCCCCCCCCCCCCCCGCTGCGCGCGCCCCCCCCCCCCTCGAGGGGTGAGCGGGGGGGGGATTTCCCACCGGTAGACAACCACTGTTCTAGAAGAAGGAATTCAAGCTATCCTGCTAACATCAAGGAACAAAAATAACCAGGCTTCCAAAACAGACAGCAACTCCACGGGCATAGAAACCCAGACACAATCCCAAATAAGTAGTCGAAGTGGAGGAACCATAAAGTGCGTTAGATGACGAACAGGACGACGACGGAATACAAGAGAATATAGGCACCATGCCAGCGCAACAAACAAACCCCCTTCCTTGCCCATTTAGGAGGGAGGGGGAAGGTTCCAGATATAGAACAGAAAGCAGAATTATTGGCACAAAAGCAAGCCAAGATATAGGAAGGATGCGTGGAGGAAACACTTGGTAGTACTGGTCATTGTGGAGTCCTTCTGAAGACTAATCCTTTTAGAAGCTGCTAACATAGAAGAAGAAGAAGAAGAAGAAGAAGAAGAAGAAGAAGAAGAAGAAGAAGAAGAAGAAGAAGAAGAAGAAGAAGAAGAAGAAGAAGAAGAAGAAGAAGAAGAAGAAGAAGAAGAAGAAGGAAAAAAAAAACGATCATTATGAGAGTGGTGAATCAAAACAAGAAAAGACCAGAACATAGCCAAATACGACAAGAATACAATGTCGGTACGTAACCACTGTTGCAGCCTAATGCTCTCCAGGGAACATAAACGACCAGTAACAATATACAGCGACATACCTCGACAGAAATGAACGCGCCTGAAAATACGAACAACAAAACTGCGGATATAATATCGGTTAGTTTATTTTGACACGGGCTAATTTGTGAGATAAATGTGTTTCTGGCCAACACACCGAGACCTTGTTACGATCTCCGCAGGGCTGGAGTAAATCCGTTGTTTCATTTTACATAGTGCAAAAAACAGCACTGTACAAAGCTCATTGGAAGCACTGCACGGGGTCCTAGGAATCCCCGGGTTTGTCTGGCCGGCGGGGAGCGTTACTAAGGTGTTACAAGCAATGCGTTATTGATGAAAAGACTTTGATCTTGGTAGAATAGGTGGAAGTTTTTGTTGGGTGGTCTCAGGTTAGCTGCTGTCTTGTTTGTTTCGAATTCGCAAGGAAGAAGGGGCGTTGTTTAAACTGACAAGTGGGAAATTAAAACTGTTAGTAAATTTACTTTGTATCTTAGTCAATAAAATGTTTAGCATAGAGGGTTGCGGTGTCAGGAAGTGACGTGGGGATTCTTGATAGACATGAAAGATAAAAATGTAGATAGTTTTTCGGCTAATGGTGCCTTAGTGGGGGGGGGGGGGGGGGGAAGTGTTAGGCCATCGGGTATCTGATGCCATTATATCATGAGTTGAGGTGACCACCTATTATGTTATGTGTGTTCACTCAAGTTGTGGGCTACCTCATCTTTTAAAGTGTTATAAATAGGCAACATTCGTCATTACGATTGACTGTCAGAAAGAGAGGACTCAAATGTTAAATACAACATATTTTGTTGTATAACTGTGAATCCAAGAACTTGAATGAACAAATCTGGAAGAGCATGGAAGCAATAGAGATGTGGTTCCTGAGACGAATGTTGCAAATACATTGGACCACCTGAGTAACTAACAACTATTACCCGGAAGAGTCTCATGAAAATAAACCACTATATCCAGCTATAGGAAAGAGCCAAACAGCTTCATTTTGTCATATATTGTGAAGAGGTGCACAGGAAAGCATCTACCCACTGGCAAGATCATTCTAGAACTTCACATCTGCAGAGAGTCATGTAGATCATTGAAACAGTAGCCAGACCAAGGTCTGGTCAGTTGAGTGACCGGTCACTCTGTGTAGACGTGCTTCAGGGTTTGGGCCAATGAGATAGTGTTTTGGTCATGCTACCCCAGTGGTTGATAACCATATATCATCATCATCATCATCATCATCATCATCATCATCATCTTCCACTTCTGTCGCCAAGCGTCGTGGGGAGGAATAATTTGCGCTTCAGCGCCAGATGGGCGGCACTGGATAGTATCCTTCTGTGTAATTTTACAATGTCTCTGATGTCGTCAATCCATTTTCTTCTTGGACGTCCTCTTGGTCTCCTCGCAGATGATCTTTGATGTAAGGCCAGTGATGGTAGTTGTTGGTGTTGCACTCTAACTACATGGCCAAACCACTTGATCTTCTGTCTCTCAATAAATGTGGCACAAGGTGTTGATCCCACTGTCTGTCTGATAGTAACATTTCTTACTCGGTCTCGGATTGTTAAGTTGGCATCTATCCTCAGGAATCGCATCTGGCAGGTGTTGATTTTGCGATAGTGTGATTTGGATAAAGTCCAAGTTTGAGATTGGTAGCATAGGGTTGGAGTGAATATACTGTTTATTATCTGTCGTTTTGCGGACATGGGTATATTTGGATGTTTCAGTAAGGGTGATAGTTGATATGTAAGTGCACTAGATTTTTAACATCTCATTTCTATTTCTCTGTCCAATCTGTCATCTTCTGTGATCATACTTCCAAGATATTTGAATTCTTTAACTTGTGCTATTTATCTGTGTACTTAGTGGGCCCGGCGATCTGCTAAGTTGCATTACTTCGATTTTGGCTGTATTTATAGTCATATTTTATCTGCTGCATGTTGAACTCAGATTATTAATATGATTTTGTAGTCTGCCCTCATCGCTGTAAAACAGGCACTGATCGTCTGCAAATAGAAGTTCATTTATTTCCTGTGAATCAAATGTTTCATCTGGAGTAAAAAGTTCTAAATTTTCTGAATCTGTTCTGTCAGGGCTTGCTTCTTAGGATATTCTGTTCATGTAGATATTAAATATTAAATAGCAGAGGAGAGAGCACACATCCCTGTCTCACTCGTGTATTGACTGTGAACATATCTGATATACCTTCTTGTGTTCTTACTGCACTTCGGCTCGTGTGGTACATGGCTATGATGTTTTCTAGAAATTGTGCTTGTATCCAACAGTCTTCAAGGATGGTCCATAATCTGTATCTGTATCATATACAACCATATATGACATCATTAAATTTAAGTTAACACATGGCAATAGCAAGCCTTTGTCTTACATCGTGCATGGAAATTCTAGGAAGGAGTCCAACATGTTCTTTTTTCCCCCTCTGCCTTGCCGCGAACTGCCCAATGAGGAGGAGGATGTAGTTTGTCTTGTTGAGTGTGCTTAATGCCATTTTTGATTTCTTCAATGCCACTTTTACCCTATCTAGCCATCTCTTCGGGGCCACCCTAACTAATGTCCCAACCATTTAATTCTTTAGTGTTCTATAATGTTGGTAATCGGTTTGTCATTTATCTCTCTATCTCTTCTTGTTTTTCCAGCTGCGTTTCTTATGCGTTTCATCTCACATGATGTGATTGTACGCTTGTGTGTTTCTAGGGCTGTTCCTGCCTAGCACTGGTAAAACAGTCTTGAGACAATAAAGCAACCGTCAGGTTATTATTTTATTTTAATGCACGTTGATATTTGGATGTTTTACCATAGTGCTATTTGATAGCTGGTGTTGTTTGTTTTCTGTGCGCTTGTTTCTATTTCTTTTTCAGTCTCCCATCTTATGTAAACACATTTATATAACATCAATAAATGTAAGTAACAACTTGGCAATAATAAGCCCTGAAATTTCTTGAACAGTGTGTAAAAATTCTATTAACAAATTCCAACAATATACACAGAAAAGCAAAGAGGAGTTCGTTTGAATAAGATAGTTCCACTGAGTATGTGTGAATAAGATAGTTCCACTGAATATGTGTGAATAAGATAGTTTCACTGAATATGTGCGAATAAGATATTTCCACTGAGTATGTGTGAATAAAGTAGGTCCTCTGACTGTTTTTAAATAAGGCAGGTCGACTGACTACGTTTGAATAAGGTAGGTCCACTGAGTGTCTTTGAATAAGGTAGGTCCAATGACTACGTTTCAGTAATGTAGGTCCACTGACTTTTTAAACAAGGTAGGTCCACTGACTACGTTTGAATAAGGTAGGTCCACTGACTACGTTTGAGTAATGTAGGTCCACTGACTATTTTTAAACAAGGTAGGTCCACTGACTACGTTTCAGTAATGTAGGTCCACTGAGTGTCTTTGAATAAGGTAGGTCCACTGACTACGTTTCAGTAATGTAGGTCCACTGACTATTTTTAAACAAGGTAGGTCCACTGACTACGTTTGAATAAGGTAGGTCCAATGACTACGTTTCAGTAATGTAGGTCCACTGACTATTTTTAAACAAGGTAGGTCCACTGACTACGTTTGAATAAGGTAGGTCCACTGACAACGTTTCAGTAATGTAGGTCCACTGACTATTTTTAAACAAGGTAGGTCCACTGACTACGTTTGAATAAGGTAGGTCCACTGACTACATTTCAGTAATGTAGGTCCACTGACTATTTTTAAACAAGGTAGGTCCACTGACTACGTTTCAGTAATGTAGGTCCACTGAGTGTCTTTGAATAAGGTAGGTCCACTGACTACGTTTCAGTAATGTAGGTCCACTGACTATTTTTAAACAAGGTAGGTCCACTGACTACGTTTTAATAAGGTAGGTCCAATGACTACGTTTCAGTAATGTAGGTCCACTGACTATTTTTAAACAAGGTAGGTCCACTGACTACGTTTGAATAAGGTAGGTCCACTGACTACGTTTGAATAAGGTAGGTCTACTGAGTGTCTTTGAATAAGCTCAGGTCCACTATGAACGATTTACATCACACGACTGATAAATGTAACTACAATTAGAAACCTAGGTCTCCCAAATTACTTTTCGCCGGACTAGTTGTATGTCAATAAAGGGAAAATTGTTTTGTCGAGCGGTCGATAGAAGCCGAAACCGGCTTGTTATCCACCTACGGCTTTCAGCGGGCTGCTTCTCAGCTGTGTTTGAACATGCCTGGTCTCCCAGCAAATGGTCCCCAATGAAAGGTATGAATCTCACCAAAGTACACCTGCATATTGAAGTGGTTTGGTCTCAATACTTGACGTCTACAAGAGGTTAGAAATGGCTGTGTACTGAAGGACGTTATTCGCGTGGTTCCTTATTCCCAATTCACAAAAGAATAAAGCTTGAGATAACAATGCGATTTACTACAGGCACTTTGTCGCAACACTCGGCCATTGACTCGGGGACTGATAATATTCGAGAGGGGAAATCTTTCCTGTTGGTGACTTGAGAGGGACGATGCAGCTCGTCGGGGTTTGAAGCGTCCACACCTCGGCCTGAGCTGGTATGTGGGATTGCGACAGCTGTTGTACTGCAGTGACAGTGAGTGGTTTGTAGATGTACCGGTTGTGTGAAGGAGAGCTGATAGACACAGTCGGAATACATCATGGGTGGCAGTGGTGATATTGATCATAATATGTTATTGCACCAAGGATAGATTGATGTTTGTTTGTTAGACAAGTGATTGACAGAATGTTATTGCATATTCATCATCAGTCTTGCTGGCTGGCGTGGGCGGTCATGCTTCTCCACATCTTGCGATCTCTACAGGCGTGTATCCGTTCGTGAGCCAACACCCTTCCGTGCCATGTCACAAGAGTGTCGAGAATTCTCTCTCGTTGTCTTCCTCTATCTCTTTTACTACATATCTTTCCAACTGTTACAATAGGTGTCTGTTCTACTGCCGGGCGAGTCCATCGAGTGGTAGACGGAGGCGTGGCTTCTAGATATAGCGGTTAGCTGTCGATATGTTGAATAAGCAGTCGTGGACCAACGCAGGCGGCGGTCGTTGAGAGGAGGGGAGTTAGTTGGTGGGGAGGCTATCTGTATAAAATACCTCAAAACTTTATGCCACGGTGGGTACGGGGCGCTATACATAACATCTCCACCCTCACCACCAAAATGTATCCCCCCGCTCTAAACTGCCTTGCACGCTCTGTCTTTCATACAAAGGCTAGTATATACAAAGCGGCAGAAAGCAAGGGGAAACCACCATTATATTTATCCCTTATTAAAAGGCTGTGAAGAAAACAAGAGAATAGTATACTCAGAAAGGCTTTTCTCTAGAATCTACAAGGCAAGAGAAATAGTTAGTTGGATGTCCTTTACTGGACGTTGCATTCGACTTCAGAATGTATTAGCTGTTTCTGAACAACTAGACACTTTTATGTTCAGTTATATGCCATTGTTTTCTGGACGGTCGATATCTCATACCATCAAAATCACCGTAAAGCGATCTGCTTCCAAATCGCCGACTGCTGAAAGTAAATAGGGGAAGACCTGAAAACACACGGAGAAGAAAAGTGGAGACAGAAATGAAAACCCATGAGAAAGACATGGACGAAGCTACATGGGATAGCTAAGGTGAGGACGGCTGGGGGGGGGGGGGGGGAGATTTAGCTGAGGACATGTGCCCAATGGGAGATGAACGGCGAAAGAAGAAGCAGATAAACAAGTCATAATCCCAAATGTACTGCTAAGTTCATCTTGTCAAAAAAAGTTCTTTGAACGCTTACATGAAATGCGTTTCGTTACCGTGTTGCTAGTCCTTTGCAGAACGTCGCTCTCATTACGGTCCGCTGAAAAAGATTCTCGATCCCTAACTAGTTCCCCTGCCTCAAGCATGTTCATGCCTAAGGTTTCTGCGATTCCTAGCGCCCACCACGGAGCTTGTGGACCTTTTCCTCTCCTTCTAGAAGCCCTGCCTTCTTCTATCACTGTTCACATAAATGTTGAGATAGCTCATTTCTGAGGAATTCGAAGTTATAAATGGAAACAACATTATGTCAGCATGGCCGAATGGATAAGAACGCGTGTTCTTACACAGCCGGTGTGCTGTTGCCGAAGTAAGGGGTTCAACCACTACACCTGACAATTGGACTAATATGGTGACTAGTCGTCCTTGACTTGAGATATAAATTACAAGTTCCTCTAAAGTTGGAGTGGGTTCGCCTGATGGCGAGGGATCCTGGTAATATGGAAAGCAAATCCACATGCAAAATTCAGTCCAGCACACCTATAATTGGTGTGTATGGACTACGCTCAAGTCCAAAGCGAGCGAGCGCCAAAAAACAAAACATGAAATAAAAGAAAAGACATAATAGACACATCATTGTGTATAAAATACGTACAAAGGCAAACAATATTAATAGTGTGTTCATGTGCTTGAATATGTAAGCACCAGAATATAATGAACAAGTCAACTGCCCTTTACACTCCATAGGGGCATGTTGCTCATGGCTCTGGGCCCATATTTCTTATAGATCACTCAACACTCGGTAGATAATGTGATCAGTACCATGCTAGCCGCCTTTATTTCCCATGACATTTCCTTGTAGCCACTTTGAGATGGGTCGACCTGGGAGCCCAGCTTAGTTTATAAAATCTCTCCCCCCCCCCCCCCCCCCCCCCCCCCCCCCCCCCCCATACAGATTGGAACTGACGACCACCGGACAGTCAGACCAGCGTCTAGCCACTGCGCTACTGCGGTTCCCTACAAACATATATTAACTGCCGCAACAACAACAAACTGTCATTTCATGCCTATTGTACCTTGCGGTGTGGGGGGGGGGGGTCTTGAGTCTGAGGAATTAAGGCCGCCTGGCTAGTGCAGTCGCCGCAGACTGTGTAGGTTAGGCTTTTATTTTTACCCCCGACAGAACAAAACCTACACCTTACCGAGGGTTTGAATCCGGGTGTCCCGTAAGAGCACCCGGCATTTCAGCCACTCGGGGAGCCACTCCTCATATATTTAGTATCATTGTTTACTTTACAACTATCATTGTTTACTTTACAACTATCATTCTTTACTTTACAACTATCATTGTTTACTTTGCAACTATCATTGTTTACTTTACTACTATCATTTTGACTTTACAACTATCGTTGTTTAACGTGTGTCTGCCCGTCCTGTGGGTATCTGTTCGGATCCTCGTCGAGGCAAGGACCTTTGCTACCAGGTCAACCTAGTTTAACATAGGGATCAGTGCCATGAAATTGAAGGCGTTCTCGCAACTGCTGAGAATGTTGTGAAGTCGCTGATAATGATGAAGAACATTCACGCTCTTTGCAAGTAATAACAGGACGTCAATTGTTTCACGGCAATCAGGACATGGTTTGGAAAGTAAAAGCAGCCTCCGGGATACTGACAATATCATTCCATTGACAGACGACTGGTCTTTGAAATAAACGGTTAGCACCAAATGCCCATCACACCTATAGCATGGAAAAGCGTCCTTTACTTTACAACTATCATTGCTTACTTTACAATATCATTGTTTACTTTACAATTATCATTGTTTCCATCAAAGGCTTAGTTTAGAGAAATGACGTACATAGCAAACTCAAAAATGATTGTGTTGGAATCCAATTATAAACACAATTTTAATAAATAATTATCGCTGTGATATCAACCCCTCCTCGGTCTAGAGGTAGTAAATCACATCGCTAGTCTTCTCGAATAAGGCTTGAGTTGAGTTGAGTTGAGTTAAGAACCGACATCACTGCACTCAGGAAATTCCCATACGCGCTCCGTCCCCTCGTTCAACAGCCAGCGAAGAGTCATACTACTAATCGTTCCCACCGCTATGTGATTAAAAGTTCTCCTGGTCTTCCCTCTCAGTTTTGAGATTCTTCCAGAACCCCTGCCGATCCCCCGCAATCTCATTCTTCCCACATATGGGTTCTCAATCTGTCCCCCCTCCTCTCCACCTGGTCCCACAAGCGCACGATCACCCCCCCCCCCTTGTCCACAGGCAATCAACCATTAAGAGGTGCATTCCCTGCTAGCCTATCAGCCTGTTCATTCCCCCGCACCCCCGCATAGCCAGGGCAAAATATCCATACATTTCTCACAATCTGTGACCTCTGAAGCGGCGAGAGCCATTCCACACGAAACATTCCTTTCTCCACTTTTACTAAGCATACTCTTTGAATCCGTAATGAATACAGCGTATGTTACAGTAGTGGTAGAATAAGGCTTAAGAATGGTAGGTCCTCTGTGCATATCATGCATGTAAATGAATCTTTAGTTTTCGTAAATAGTACTTTTTCGCCATCTTGGCCAAATGTTACAAAAGAGAAAGTGTTGTGCAACTCGGAGACTCCTGGGGTAGCCGCTGGAACTACAGTGTTCCTGTTGTGTGCAACAGTTTCGGCAGGCTACTCTGCGGAAAGACGTCGACCTCGTCTAAAGAATAAGAGCGCTCGCTCTTAAACTTACGATGCGATGATTGCGAGATCCACCCCCATGCTACCACAGATGGGCTTAAACGTCGTTCAGGAAGCGATGGCAAACTACTGAATGTATAATTACTTAGAAAATCAATCTGGGCTTGATTGCAACGTCCTGAAAAGGACATGCGGCTCTGCGGAAAGACAATGAGTCGTATAGGATAAAATTCGTTGCAATGAAGTCAGTCTTCTCGCCTTTAACCCGCCTTTTAAAGGTATCGTATATGAATAGGGAAACCAAAGGGAAACTACCACATTCATTTCCAAAACATAACTTGCTTGCTTGCTTGTGTTCGTTGGCTAGAGCTCCAACGCGAAGTCCTGTATGTCGGATGAAGGCATCCTCTTGTCCAACATCAGTGTGATGTCATACAGGACCTGAGTTTTGCGTGAGTATCCGTTGTCTCATGTCTGGCTTATTGGTGTGCAGACTGGTGGTTCCTCGCCATACAGGCAGACACTCTCCGACTTCGGAGGAATCGGCGATCCTACTGACTTTAGCCAGGACCCCGAAGGGACCTGTTGCCCAGGACGCTCGACGAGGACGCGTCAATAGGTCTTGGCCAGTATATAACCCGGCCCTGGTGCCTTGGAAACACCTCTGCGTCCCCAACACATAACTTAAATCACATCATGTTGCTAGTTGAGTGGTGAAGTGACATGTATAAACAACTTCACCCGTCTGCACATTCATTAATCTGACATGACATCACGATGTCACATCAAATGTGACAACCAAGTGAACATCGGTTGTTTGGCGTTAAGTAGATACTAAAGATATTCTTATTATCAAGTGACCCAAATACATAAACTTCATCAAGAACACATCTGATTACACAAGGAAGTATAGTCAAATGTGTGATGGTTCAAGTGATAAATAAAATAGGATAGGCGCACAGAAGAACTGAGGACAGACACACAGAAGAATTGAGGACAGGCACACAGAAGATCCGAGGACAGACACACAGAAGAATTGAGGACAGACACACAGAGGAACTGAGGACAGAGATAGAGCCATAGTGAGAGAGGACAGGCAGAGAAGAGAGATAGCGAGAGGCAGAACGAGAGTGAGAGGGACACAGAGAGAGGGACAGAGAGAGCGAGGAGAGAGAAACATAGCCAGTGGAGAGAGACAGGACGAGAGTGATAGAGAGACAGGGAGAGACAGAGAGAGATACAGAGAGACAAAGAGTAGAGAGAGACAGGGCGAGATGGTAGAGAGACAGGGAGAGACGAAGAGAGACAGTGGCAGAGCGAGAGTGAAAGACACAGAGAGATTGAAAGAAAGTGAAACTGAAATAGTAGCACAGAGATTCACAGAGAGACATGTAGAGAGAAAGAGAAATAGACAGAAATCAGGTATATTAAAGGGATAGCTAAAAATAAAATGCCGGGTAGCAAACACACTCCATTATTCTAACTATGATGTAATTCCACCGGTTGCTGCCCATTGATCTCTGCTGGAAATAAAGTAACGGACAAAACACAACAGCAGACAAAGGCTCCAATATTCATTAAGTAGCCCTCGAACCATTCTCTCGTCCGCATGGTTTTAAAACGGTGTCTCTTTAACGACGGCCGTGTGTAGCTATCAAACTACATTTTTCAAACAAGCAGTTTCGGATGGAGAAAGACAACTCGTCTGCCAGTGCGTATGTCCGTCTCAATGTACCGCCGCATTATGTTTGTCCAAGCATTAGATACAGACTCGGGCATTCAAACTATAACTCCGGGCCGACCGCTGCCAACTCCCAGCGTAATGAACAAGGCTTAACTTCGAGTTGGCAAAAATTTATCCATTCTTTTCCAGTGTTTGTACAGCTCTCCCGCTATGTTTAGAGTTTGGAGTCGGTGATGATTGAAATTCCACTTCTCCCTCTCTTTGTTTGCTAGTTTCTTTTGCGTATTTATCCAGCAGACGGCGAACCAGCAAGTGTCATCAGATCCTCCACGGAACCCACTATTCAGTTCTACTACATTTTTACGTTATCCCGTATTGTTCAACTAAGACAGTACATGCTCCACGAGATCCACCATGAATGTTTGCTTTTATATCACGAGAATGGAGCCTCGATGTCGCCGTGGTTGGCAAGGGGTAGCTACCGGCCTTGTAGTCAAATGGTCGAATCTACATTGAGGCGGGCACCCCACCCCCAAAGTGACTAGAGTCACGTGTCCAGCCAGCCTAACATTGGGTACCCGGGAATGTTTTAGGGTGTCAAGGCGGTCAACGTGATACTGACCACATCTCACCCATCGAGTGTAGACTGGTCAACAGAAAGTATGGGGATAGCGCCATATGCTCCACAGCCCCAAGCGTGGAAAAGGGCATTTTATTTGTACATTATACGATGAGACTTATCATTATTATCCAGTGCCTTGCCGGCTGACATGAGTGATCATACATCTCCACAAATTACGATCTCCGACGTCAACGTGTGTTGACTCCCTTCCGTGCCATGACACAAGACTCAAGAATCTTCTCAAGCTGTCTTCATCTCTCTTTCCGAGAAGAAGGGTAGAATGTCAGGCGGGCCTGTGTACCCAATTCTTAATCCTTTGAAAATAAAGAATAAAGATTGTTCGTTTCCGCAAATCTTTCCGGTTGTCACATGTTCCAGATTTTTGTTTTTATCTTCTTATAACGTGGCCAAACTGTTATAGTGGAGACTTTTATAGAGCAGTCTAAAATCGATAGGTGATCTGGTCAGCATGACATCGGTCGCATTTACTTCTCAGGAAATTTTCTGGAATCACTTTTAGGTCAAGTCGAACTGGGATCCCAGGTTAATGTTTAAAACATCCTCCTGGGTGGTCATTCGAAATAACGAGCACCGGGCCTGGAGGTAGGAGTGCTAGCCACTGCACTACCGCAGCTCTGGTAATAAAAACTACTGGACAAGAAGAAGACATACACCAGTATATGCCATTACCACCTTTGGACTACGATCCCTTTTAAATTAATTTCCGAAATGTGGCTAATTTGGTCACAGCATTAATAATCTGGGGCTGGAATGGGCCCTACTTCGCTTATAAGGTTGAGCTGGGTAGGGATAATTGAAAAATTATCGGATGGCCGAAGAAGACTGTAAGTAATGGAACTGACCATTAACCACATAAATATGCAATGCGGTCACTTTGTTAACCTTCGACCATTGACAGCTCAACCACATCATTTGCTAAGAGCATTGCTTTTACCTGTTTGCGCGAAGTTCATGTGAATGTATTTTACGGTTCCGCTCATTCACTTTGTCCTCCCATCGCTATTTTTCCGTGCAGAATCAAAATTCAGAATAAATTACACCAAGGGAAACGGGGCCCGAAATAACAAACGAACTGGTTCTCACAACTTTGTTTATTTTAATTTCAAACATTTATTCTTCCGTGTCATTTCTAGTTCAACTTCTGATCATTCCCCCAGCTCCACCCGAGTTTCCGGTTTTTGGCGCGCGTGGAGTTTGGCGAGAAAAAATATTCGCACCACAGAGACCGAGTAGGACGTGGAGACCGGGAACAAAAGCGGCAAGGGTTCAAATCACACTTAGTGCAAATATGAGCTTGGGTAAGGTGATACGGCAGAGAACGCCACTAGGAAAGTGAGCGCTTTTTGTCCTGGGCGCTCTGTTCAAACATGGCCGCTAAGGAGTAATTGACGATGTTCGGCTCCGCATTCTCCCCCGACGTTCAAACAATTCGTATCCTTTTCCTACTGGTTCCAATAGTCTTCAGATGACCTCTGCTTTATATTGTCAAGGACGAAAACTGACACTAAGACCTGGATTGTGAAAATAGGTTAGCTCTTTTTATCTTGCTCCTCTCCCTCTCCCTCTCTCTCTCTCTCTCTCTCTCTCTCTCTCTCTCTCTCTCTCTCTCTCTCTCTCTCTCTCTGTCTATCTATCTATCTACCTATCTCTCTGTCTATCTCTCTCTATCTCTACCTCCCCCTCTCTCTCTCTCTATCTATCTGTCTATCTCTATATCTCCCTCTCTAGTGTATGTAGGTTGTGTGTATCCATCCATCCACCCACCCATTCATCCATCCACCCGTCCGTCTATTCGTCTCTCTGTCTGTCTCTCTATCTCTCTGACTGTCTACCTTTCTGTCTATTGGTTTCTATATCTGTCTCTGTCTGTCTGTCTCTCCGTCTGACTTTCTCATCTCTTACAATTATAAATCTGTTTATTATAAATGTACTACTTGTAATCCTGTTCAGAAAGCACCCCCACGTCTACTGTTACATTTCAATTACTAAATAGTGGTCATACTGAAACTCAACTATCGCATAATGTGGGCTAGAGCCAACGTGAAGTCCCTCAGCTCTAAGCTATCGATGATCGAGAAACCACATTATACGGTTCCTTTCAGTTCCTGACTTCAATGAAGTTACAGGTACGAAAGCTTCAACAACAACAACAACAAAACACTGAGATCTTGGATGCCTACCTCTATTTTCTCTAATCAGTTTACCGTTTTTGTTTGTTTCTTTAAGGACTATGTTGTTCAATCTGCTGTCCATCGGTGGTATTCTTCTCATTTGTCTCAGAAAAAAACAACATCTCCACTGCCATTAACAACTGCTTCTCAGTTTGCTTAGTGTCCTTGTTTGACATGCAATACAACAGTATAGGTTCGACGTGACTCTTTACAACTCTTTTTCTCACTGTTATTGACAGCATTTTATTGAGAATGTTTCAAAAATAGCTGTTTTTGACATGTCAATTCTTGTGATAAAGTCTACAAGACATCTTCCGTGATATGTTATGACTCTTCAGTTGTACCGACCACCCGTTTAAGAATATTCCCATTTACTTGGATTTTGTATTGCGTTATTTCTTTCTTCTTCAAGCTGACTATAATTTCTGTTTTATGCAATTTAAGTCTAACCCTACTTACATACTGTGTACAGTATCAGCACCCAACACATGCACCCTGTTCATCTCTGTTCCCTGTTCATCTGTATCAACTGCGTCGCCTGCACATCTTATATTACTGATGTTATTACACTGGCACCTTGCCGTCTTGACAGACGATAGTTTGTGCTTTAAAAAGGATAATAACTTTTACCTATGACGGTAGCGAATGTGACTGATAAGGCCAATTTGCGCTGTAAATGTCCGTTCACGGTGGGTGCATGTGAACACGTAGTACCTCTCCATAGCACAAAGCCTGGGCTAAAATATAAAGACCATGTGGTGCCCAAGCACCATGATCCCTCTCTCGGCCTGCCTAGTTCACTCCAGAGGAAAGGTAACACCCCTACATGTGGAACAAGACAAGCTGCAGAAGCTGCCGGATCAGCAAAGCAATGCTCTAACTGTCCGCCTGTCGGAGCTTCGATCCTAGACCAGCCGCCAACCAAGGCTTAGGGCCTGGTCTGCCCTGCCATGACATTTTGTCTTTAGCTTGCATTTCCTCGCACTAGGCTAAGGCTTGTACCCTCCCAATTGCGCTCTTCCGCCCGAAGCCGTTGGCACAATGTGGGGTGTTGGGTTTGGTAAGCGCCGCCCAACGTTCGGCGCTAACAGAAACCAGGTAGTACCGTCTACTGTTATACGGTAGCTCAGTCATATCTGACTAAGACCTGACACAAACTGATGTTATACCACAACTATAACATGACAAACGTACTTACAGATATAGATGGGCATTCACTGAAGTAAAAGAGAGTGATATAGATTAAAGTTCACTTGTTCTTGTTTCGTTCTCTATCCTCGGCTGTGGTATAAACGCTCAACTAGCTCAATCCCAGCCGCCCTGCCCTATCGGTTGCTATCCCCGTTTAATTCTCGTTTTCGTTGCGTGTTCAGGTCATGGCTGGTTGGGATTTGCAGGTCAACTTTCTCTATGTGATAGAGACACTAGCCCTAAGTCATCCTCTACTCAGTGGTATCTTACGACATGTATGACAAGTTACAGTGTGTTATTATTCTGTGCTTTCTTGCAGTCCCGGTCACTCGAGCTGGGAACCATCCCGAGTCGCTCTTACAACAGACAGGATAGCTTGCAATGTTGCTAATGTTTGCTTCCCTTAGCTGATTCAGTTAAAGTTAGTTGCATACCCTTTACAGGAAGTCGCAGTCAACAAAAGCATTTTTTTGCTGTTGTGATCTCTTGGCAAATTTAAGTTCAGTAGTTTCCCATTGCGTTCTGAATGACCGGCACCCATACCATTTCGTAAAAAAAAAAAAACCAACGCAGATGGTTTATTGCCAAATCGCCCGCGGCTGTATTTCTAACGCGCGTATGTGGGATTACGAATTGCTCCGTAACGTCATCTCCACGGAGCGGGTAACTGATTCATTGCCGAAGGATAGTATATATGTTGCCGAATGTGATCTTCTATTTAGACAGAAGCGCGATATATCGCCATAACATGGTCGGCGTGTAATTTATTTTATTTCGTTGTTAGTAAGTTGCATATCCTGTACAGGACGTCGCAGTCAACCTCAGCATTTTGGGCTGTTTTTTTTTATTTCTCGCCATTTGCCATTGATTTCCGAACAACCAGCACTCACACCATTTTATAAAACCAACACAAGGCGATCTGCTGCCAAATCGTCAGCAGCTGTGTTTCGAATAAGGTATACGGTATTACGAACTGCGTCCGTAACCAACTCGCCATAGACCGGCTTCGTGGTACTTTCTGCAATGTCAATGCTCAGTGAACGGAAATTTACATGATAATAATACTTGTTCATTTGATGGCGTACCATGTTTGGTCCAGACCTACTGTTTGTTTACCACTGGACCAGCTAAGAGATCCCGTAAGAGACCTGATAACATCAGAAGGGATGACCACACAAGGCATTGCAATCATGTAAAGATATTGCGACTACGCCAAGATTCAAACCTGCAGCCTCCATAAAATGGCGACAGCACCACACTGTAGGAGCAAGTGTTCATCAACGTATGGCCAACTAACCCTCCTAGATTATATGAAGTTGTTTAAACTGGCCAGATAAAAAAACAAAAAAACAAAGAAGAAGCAGAAATGGCAGTTGCTGGAAGGAAAGGGACAACAAAGCCGACGTGTTAACTACAAAGAACAACAGCACGTCTGCATACCAACAGATGTGACGTTTTCTGTATACAGAAGCGCCACGGGCGTGTAACTGAGAATTCTTCAGTGTGGTATATCAGAGATAGCTTGCAATAACAACTTGTGGGGTACGGGTATATGGTTATATGGACCAGATTAACTGGAAGCTGGACGAAAAGGCGTACGATTAAATCAGCTGTACTGGAGGACGGAGGAATCGGCGTATGATTAAATCAGCGGCAATGGAGCTAGGTTTTCGTGGTTATGTGATCCGGATAATGATTTCGAGACTGGGCCAAGAAGTCGCTCCGATTCAGTAAGTTGTGAACTGTCATTCTGACATTGAAATTGTTATCTGTATAGTTTAGTATCTCCACCCGCAGTGACTCTCTTTCTTTCTGTCTGTCTGTCTGTCTGTCTTTCTTTCTTTCTTTCTTTCTTTCTTTCTTTCTTTCTTTCTTTCTTTCTCTCTCTCTCTCTCTCTCTCTCTCTCTCTCTCTCTCTCTCTCTCTCTCTCTCTCCCTCTCTCTCTCGTCTTGTAACACTTGTTAGTGACTTCTTCTTTCATGTTATGATCTATGATCACAGAACAGTATTGACAAGCAATACAGTTAACTATAACTATCATGCATGAATGTAACTGCTGCGAGTTAAAAGGGTTAATTGCAAAACGATCGACTTCGTTGCACCGAGTTCTACCCCATATGACACGGTCTTTATCCCCCATAGCGGCCTGCCGAAAACTATGCTCAGAACACGAACTCCATAGATCAAGCGTACGACCGGTCTCCGAAAATAACTGCACTCATGAACCGAATTACATAGCAGTCTGTTATAGTTTTCGAATTGTACGTTCTTTGCTCTCTTCTCGGAGCAAACACAGACACATCTCCACTTTTCTTTTAGTGTGCGTGTTTATGTCCGTTTCTGTGTCTGTACCAATGTATGTAGTTTCACTTAAAACAAGAAGTGTGAGTGTGTTTGTGGTGTGTATGTGTGTGTGTTTGTGTGTCTGTGTCTGTCTGTGTGTGCGCGCGCGTGTGTGTGTGGTTATTTCTGTGTGTACCAATGTATCTAGCTCCCCAGACACAAGAATTAATGCGCCTCGGTGTAAGGGCCACGGATAAGACTCTCTGGTTATCAGGTGTTCTCTAATTTTATGCCCCATTTCGCACACACGGAAGAAATTGCCGTGCAAAATCCCATTAATGGAAATTCGATACTTGCGGACGATCAAACGCGACCTTTGCGCCTCCTGGCAAATCTTTCGTCGTAGTAACTGTGCCTCTATATATATCTTCTGGGCTCGGTTCGGATAAGATAATTGCTGTAGTTGATTACAGGCGAGTTGCTCAAGTTAAGGCCGCTAGTTGTTGATAGCGGCTGCTTTGTTTTTGAGTACATTACTCCTGTCTACTTTTCTCGTGGGGGTTTAGAAAAATGCCTTTTTATGTGACGTAATAGGGTCACGGGTCAAAAGTATCAGCTTGTGCGCAACATATGTGTAACCTTGAACTTTGGTCAGATAAGAAAGAAATCCTTCACTACAAAACATTCGCTGTAGAGGGAGAAAGTAGTGGAGATAAGCTTATGTGAGGAGATAGTTGAAGGAAGGAGGAGGAGATGGGGAGATAAGGCTTATGTGAGAAGGTACACCAGGAAAGGGGACGGAGATGAGATGAAGTTTATGTGACAAAATACACGAGGAAAGAGGGTGAAGGAAGAGAGTGAGTGGGAGACAAAGCAGACATACACATTCATACACTTACTCTGACTTCATATCTTCACAACAGTGTTATTATTTTCATTCAGTTCACACTTCTTGTCATTAGACGCATGTTGTTGATATTTTTGTTGTTGTTGTTGTTGTTGTTGTTGTTGTTGTTGCTGCTTCTGCTGATGATGATGATGATGATGATGATGATGATGTCGATGATGATGATGATGATGATGATGATGATGATGATGATGATGATGATGATGATGAATGATGACGATGATGATGATGATGATGATGATGATGATGATGATGATGATGATGATGATGATGATGATTATGATGATGCTATTGCTGTTAAGAGGACTGTCGTGTCAAATATTTTCCCATAGACAAGCTAATGTCGATGTCCGTGACTTGGGGTTTAATGAACGCAGTTCCACAATTTCCCATTAAATGAGGTTGGGCAGTCGAAATCAGCTGTAGGTGATTTGGGAACAAATCGGTCTGCGTTGATTTTGAAGGTATGAGAGTCGGCCATTGAGAAAGCAATGGAAAATTACTGAACGTAAAATTTGTCTAGTAGATCACAAACATCCAATAACAGCCAATGTTCATTGCAACGACATGTAAAATAACAAGCAAATAAATTTAACAAGTTAATGTAATCAAAGACAAGTAATGACTGGATTCTATCTATCCTGGCAGAAAAGCAACACATTTATTTCCAGCACTCGCATGAGCTCCTCACACGGAGTAGAAGTAGGAGCTAAATATCTACCATCATAATTTTAATTGCCGTGATTTTCTTGCAATCTCACAGTTCAAACTTTTTAGTTCTCAACTGGCTTAATCACTTTGGAAATCATTGTCGATGGTTATCCGATTTAACGTCGCTTTCTCAACAGTTCCTTTGGAAGGTGACGAGACGCCATGGTCGGCGTGGTAGCTAAACCGGACGTGATAGAATCTCAGTATACATCAAATGATATGTCAGTCATCTCTGCTCTAATGCCGATACGATTTGTTCCATGCCCTTAAACATCGTGTATAAAACTGTCACTCAAGTGTCAGCACTAAGCCCGTTTGACACACGTGACCTAGACCGCTTCTTAATGTCAATGTTTTTGTTTAGAAAAATGTAAATGTTTACATTATAAGAAACGTACATGTTTATATTTAACGGGATGTTGATACTTCTGTTTAGAAAATATGTTATATATATATATATATATATATATATATATATATATATATATATATATATATATATATATATATATATATATATATATATATATATATATATCATGTGCAGTGCCGATAAGCGTGGGCGGCCATGTTCTGCCATCTAACTCGATCACGAGAGTCGTGGATTAGCTTCGTGTTTCTGTCTCAACCAAGCAACGTGGCCAAGCTATCTCGGTCTTCCCCTTGGTGTCTTCCCTTCGATCTTGCCAGTTGTCACCAAGTTCTCCGCGTCATTTCTTCTTATAACATGCCCAACAAATTTGACTGTCTACGTCTAATGTCTTTAATCAGTTTACGATTTTCATTTGTTTCTTGAAGGACTTGTTCATTGGTTCTGTCTGTCCATGGTATTTTTTGCATTTTCCTCAGAAACCACATTTCCACAGCCATCAGATGTTTTTCAGCTTGACTGCTCATTGTCCACGCTTCACATCCATACAAAAGTACAGGTTCTATGTAGCACTTCAACACTCTTTTTCTCGTTTCAATTGATATCTTTTCGTTGGTCAGTATGTTTTTCATCTTGCAAAAGGCTACCTTCGCAATGGCAATTCTTGTTCTAATCTCTTCAAGACATCTCCCATCAGATGTTATGACTGTTCCGAGATAACTGTGTCGATGCACTTGTTTAAGATTATGCCCCTTTACTCGTATAACACACACACACACATACACACACACACACACACACACACACACACACACACACACACACACACACTCACATATATATATATATATATGTAAGTTTAGTTATATAAGAAAATAAATGTTTCTTCTTCTTCTTCTTCTTCTTCTTCTTCTTCTTCTTCCCTATATCTCCCATTGGAGCACAAGCACTGACCGACTTATGGTAATCCCTTCCATCCTTTACTTCTACAGTTGCGTCCGTGTCTTCTCCCTATTATTTATCTTGGTCTCTAATTCTCTTCTCTGTGTGTTCTAGGCCTCCCTATAATTCTTGTTTGTCTACTGTAGGGGAAGTAAATAAACAACAGTTTTACCATTATATCCTACCTACTGCAGGTCTCGGTGATGCTTGGGGTCAGAGGTCACCCCCGAAGTCCGCTCTAGAAAAGGAATTGGGATCACACTTATTACAGGTAACAGTTTTATTAAGTCACGGCATTGTGTATTTTATTCCTTACATGCATCTATAGCCTACCCACCTTAAGTCACCGTATCGTCTGTTTTATTCCATATTGTTTCTTACATCGTTCTGTTAAGTACATGTATTTACATTTTCCCTTAAGACAAAATTGTCTGTTTTAGTCTTGAATGTTCCTAACCTGATTCTGACAAAACACAGCCATCTACATTCTACCTACCAAAAGTGATAGTGTCTGTTTCATTACATGATGTTCCTAATCTCGGTCTGGAAAAAAAAAGGATCTACATTCTACCTACCTTAAGTTGCTGTATCTATTTTATTACATAATGCTCCTAACATCAATAATTGAGAGAGGAGCGGCTGGCCGAGTGGCTAGGACGCCGGA
Source organism: Cepaea nemoralis (assembly GCA_014155875.1). Classification (NCBI taxonomy): domain Eukaryota; kingdom Metazoa; phylum Mollusca; class Gastropoda; order Stylommatophora; family Helicidae; genus Cepaea; species Cepaea nemoralis. Next base: position 182,001 of record JACEFZ010017348.1, on the reverse strand, counting down.
CTCTCCTTCGGGAGATCCGGGTTCGATCCCTTGGTAAGGAGTGGGATATTTTTCTGTCGGGGCAAAAAGAAAATCCTAACCTGCACAGTTCGCGGCGAGTGCACTAGTCAGGCGGCCTTTATTCCTCAGGCTCAAAGACTCCACTGCCATACACCGCAAGGTACTATATTGGCAGAAATGATAGTTTTAACAGCTCCTAACATCTTTCTGCTAATAACACAAGCATCTACTTACACCATACGCAAATCACTAATCGTTGTAGATTACATATGGTCTCCCTAATTCTCAGATTGTAGTCTCTTGTTATCCATATTGAGGTGACGACCTTTTTGCCACGCATCCCCCAATCTGTTTAAAAATTCATAAAAATCCATATGTTAAATAAAATTTACAAATGTGCCTGCAAAGGCCATTTATGTTTAAGCAGTCCCAAGGCTGTGGCGGAGGTTTTGAGAAGTCCTACGTCTATGGACTAAGTATTGCGCTAACGCGGTCGCTAGTACACGCTGGTACAGGTGTCTTAATGTTAGTTTATAAAGATAATTATAACAACAATCGATGACAATAGTTGATATGTCATCATCATCATGTGCCTTGTCAACCAGGAAGGTGTCATTTCTCTCCACTGATCTCGGTCCTTGGTGCTCTGGATGATATACTCCCAATGCCTAGGGTTGCCAGATACGTGGGCACCAAAAGGAGGACATAATAAGACAAAAAAGAGGACAAAGGAGGACATATTGAATGTTTCATTTGAATTGTTCCAGATTAAACCCACAATCATTACATTGTTATTACAATAGCTGCCAATAAGTGTATCTGACTCTTAGTGAATCGACCAAGAAACAATCATGCTAAAAGATCATTTGCATTTTCTCCTTGTAGAAGCCATTTTCATAAACATAGATTGCAAAAATTACAAATTTAAAAAAAAACAATTTTAATTTGCGTCTTTGCTACCGGAAGTAGCATTAACATTTTGACCATTGAGACTACAGCATAGAGCTAGATTGTGTTGCCGAAAAGAGCAACAGTTAGATTCAAAGTATACAAATAATTGGTTTTTCACATTTGATATAAATAAGAAAACTAAATACATATTATTAATAAATTGGTTTTAATAAAGAAGTGAAAGTAAATATAAAAAAGAGTAATGAGCCAGATACAGATAACAGTTCGAATTACTATAATCGACTAGTTTGCAGAAATGCATAGACTTTGTACATTTTAACAATGTAAACACACGGTGCAGTGTAGATACATTGTAAGTTGTAACAACAATGCGTAAATAACATTAGAACATAAAATATCAGAAAAGCCGGACATTTTAAAGGTTTTTAAAGGTCTTGCCTGCCGGACGGAGAATATAAGGCTAAAAAAGAGAACATGTCTTCTTTTTGCCTGACGTCAAGCAAGCGTACCCATGCCAATGTCTTGTTCCGCCCAATACCATTTCTCTCGGACTGCCACTGCCTCTTCTCGCACTGGTCTTTCCAGTCGTCACGATGTTCTCCAATGCCTCTCTTCTCATTGTATGACAACCACACGCTGCTTGTCAATTTCTTTTATAGCTGTAGATAATGTTCTGCTTTCATTAGCTTCTTCCGGGCAACCGTTGTTGATTGTTAGTTGTTTTGTTTTTTTTTCTAATATACAACATTCAATTTTTTTCGCGCGTTTCCATCCTGTTTCAGGACATTGCGGTCAACGTCAGCATCTTTCAGCTGTATGTTGATTCCTAAGCTAGATTACGCTCACCAGCACGCCACGACTTTCTGAGCGACCGGCTCCATACTCTCATAAGTCACTGGCGCGACTCGAACAGCTTACAATTCTCGTGCGCTCACGTAAACCACGAGAGTATTCGGGGTTACGGAGAAAGCTGCTAACTCCTCGACCAGGGAGACCGGCACAATATTCAATGTCAAAAGTTTATATAGATAGCTTTACTAAATAATATCCTACATCAATAATTTATATAGACAGGTCTACTAAATAATAATCTTCGTCAATAATAAATATCAATAATGAATGTAAGAAAGAGAGTGCTAAAATGCTATATAGAACCAGTTTTGCTGAATGTCAGCGAATCTTGGAATGTAAATGAACAAATTAGGAAGAACTTAGAAGCAACAGAGATGTGGTTTTTAAGACGAATGTTGCGAATTCCTTGGACTGCCAGAGTAACTAACAACGATTGCCTGAAAGAGGCTAATGAAACTAGAACACTATATACAACAATAAGAAAGAGACAAACAGCTTTCTTTGGTCATGTGATGAGAAGAGAGGCATTGGAGAACATCGTGACAACTGGAAAGATCGAGGGGAAGAGAGGCAGAGGCAGAGAAATGATGATGGACAGATTGAGACGGTGGCATGGAGGACTATCATCAGCAGAGTTGACCCAGAACACCAAAGACCGAGATCTGTGGAGAGCCATGAACGCCTACGCCAGCCGGCACGGTACTTGATGATGATGACGTCAATAATTTATATAGGCAGTTTTACTAAATAATATTTGATACCAATAATTTATATAGATAGTTATACGAAACAGTATTCGACCGTAAACAATTAAAACCACAGTTCCTTATACCAGGAATCTGAAAGCTATTGGGTTCTGAAAGCAGAATTGATTGCACGCACACGCGATTGCCAGCTGTAATGTTAATTGCAGACAGGGAGGGAAACTGCAGACAGTTGATTGAAGTACCGTCTGTGCCCGCCCATATCTCTCCTGTACCAACAAGCCTGATCTATGACTGGTCACGTAGCAATGCCTGATACAGGTGACGGAGGTGGGGTGGGCGGGAGAGTCTGTGGCTTGATGTAACGCTAGGGACCCTAACTTCACACACGGCCAGGGGCAGGTTCATTAACTCTGTGAAATGATGTGATGGGGTCGTTTTCTTTATGGCGTACTTTGATGCCGACTGTAGCCTTACTAAGCACATCGCAATGCGCACGGATGACTTACTGATTTATTCCGTTTTCTCAAGAAAGTTTGAGATATGAGGTGTTTCTTCTTTTCTCTTTCGCCTGCTTGTAACGTGTCTATAACTGCAAGGTTGTGTCTCTTGTATAAATTTCACCGTATTTTTACTTCACTCAGTGAATAGAGTTTATCTTCCACTGCCGTTTCTCTAGGCCAGAAGGTTCGCCTAGATACGAGGAGTATGTGCTCTACTGTCTGCGACGCCAATCCACGTGTGCACATGGCTGATTCGCCAATCTTGAATTTTGTATACATGTGGTTGCGTAATCTATTGTGCCATGTCCTTAGGCGCAGAATAATGATTTGTTATGGTTTGTCCATAAAGTGGTAATCGTCTTGAGCTGGGGTTGATGGTTCTCTGACTGACTTGATTATTCTTTTCTTTTGGTAGCACATAACAGGTACATCATGTTGTTCTTCAATTGATCCTTTCTTGGTTAGTTGATCTGCTCTCCTGCTTCCGAGTACTCCACAGTGAGATGGTATCCATTGTACGGTGATCTTACGCTTGCCCCGTCGTCAGAAAGTGGTGTCCGTAGTACTGTCAATTTCCCAGAAAGGAGCGCCTCAAGTACTGATTTGCGTCTGTAAATATCACATGGTGTAAATATCACCATAGACTGTGCCCCATGGCTGCCATTTAGTAATTTCTCTGTTGTTACAGATATGAGGTTGTTATGGAAGCTTTCGTGAGGGCTATATGCATAATAGAAGGCTGACGTCCGAAACATTTCACAAAACAATACAACAAAACATAACGTTTGTTTGCTATCTGCTTCAGCTCCTTCATTTATCAACCCATATTTACTCATTTCTGTGTCATGTGTTTGTATGTGTGTGTGTGTGTGTGTGTGTGTGCGCGCGCGCGTTTAACACCTCTCAACCTGTTATTGTCTTTACGTAATAATCATCATCATCCTCATGTGCAGGCGTAGGCGTTCATGTCTCTCCATATAACTCGGTCTTTGATTTTGAGGATCAACTCTGCTGCTGATATTCCTCCATGCTACCGTGTCAATCCATCCAGCATCATTTCTCTTGGTCGGCCTCTGCCTTTACGTAATACCAACTGACATATCAATCACCTTCCGGTTTTGTTTTCTGTTGCCTGAAATAGTATGGAGGTGATAGATACCGGTTTTGTTTTCTGTTGTCTCGTGTAGTATGGAGGTGATAGATACCAGTTTTGATTTCTGTTGTCTAATGTCGTTTGGAAATGATAGATTCCGGTGTGCTTTTAGCTTTTGTTTTCTGGCGTCTAATGTAGTTTAGAGAACAGACAGATTCCGGTTTTTTTTTTTCTGTTGCCTAATATAGTTTGGATAATGTTATTGTATACAGTGAGCAGCTGGGTTGAAACTGCAAGAACATGTCTTCTTCTTCTTCTTCAGCATTCCGAGCCATTGAGGTTCTTTGCTGCAAATACAATCTGTCTCCATTCGTCTCTCTGGTGGACCTTCTCTTGCCAGTCGTTGATTCCAAGTGCTTGTAGGTCTGTATGTATATTATCTCTCCACCGCCTTCTTGGTCTACCTCGGGGTCTACGGTCATTTATTTCCTGAGTGTAAGCGAGAACATGTAATCTCGAAAAAGTATGAATCTGTTTATAAATACTGAACACTACCTGAGTCTCCGTGGCGAAGTGGTCAAGCCGTTTGACTCGGGCTCCGAAGGTTGTGGGTTCGATTCCGGGCCGCGTCCTTCGGTTCACGAGTGAAATTTTTCGGAGACTCCTGTGGGTCGTCGCTAAAGCTACGGAGTTTGTGCTTTGTACGACGCTTTCCGCGCTGCGGAAAGTAACCGAGTCATATGGGATAAAACCCGGTGGAATGAAGTAGACCCTGTCGACTTTTAAGCGAATTTTATTTTTAACACTACCTGTGGCTCAGACGTACTGAACGCAGTTCACAATCTCCGACATAATGGGTTCGAAGCTAGCCGCAGACTAGATGAAGGAAGATCGCCTTGATCTTCACAATGTTGTGAATGTCCACTGCTCAGAAGGCAATGGCAAACTACTGAACTAGAATTGCCAACAGCCACTAAATGTTGAGATTGGTTGTGACGTCCTGTAAAGGACAGAGACAAAATAACAAACCATTGTACAGCCATATGACGCATGTGGTTTATGGTGTTGGGCCCGTATTTTTATAGACAAACCGGCCCTCAGGGGGTGATATGTTTCGTATCAGTATCACACCGGCCAAATTTTCTTCCGTAAGACATTTTCTGGTGTCCATTTTAACCTGGGGTAACACGGGAACCCAAGTCACTTTTAAATCTCCACCTATATGTGGATTCGAACCCATAACCACCAGGTGAGCGTCTAGTCACTAACATATGACGAGGGTTTAGTCACTAACTAACATGTGACCAGCGTCTAGTCACTATCTAACATGTGATGACCGTCTAGTCCAGTGGTTCTCAACCTTTTTCTGCCCATGCCCCCCTTTACCATATGTTCAAAACTTCATTCCCCCCTTTCGAATTTCTTCCCTATAAATCCCCCCCCCCCCCCATCCACCACAGTATATATAAAAATTGAAGCTAAATTTAATAACACACACTAGAACAAGTCTAGACATCTACATAAAACGTGATTTGCGGGTCTACTGTCAATTACTTACAATACTTACGTCAAATACTTACAATACTTACGTTACAAAACGAATTTCATTAGGGCGAGAAGTAGAGAACCGTAACATTTAGAGGGGAGGACAATATCAAGCAACTGGTTCTTGTATTAATGCGATCTTGAAATAATCTTAATTGCCCCCCCCCCTCCCGGAAACCCTAAAAATTCCAGGGTGGGGGGGAAGGTCCCCACCGGTTGAGAACCACTGGTCTAGTCACTAACTAACATGTGACGATCGTCTAGTCACTAACTAACATGATAAGTGTTTTCCCCACCAAGCCTCTATCGCAGCACCGCTGTGCCGCACCGAAACGTTGGAAAACCAGTGCCGTAACTTCAACTGCCAGTTGCCCATACACACGTACGTAGAAGCATACACTCTCTGATCATTCGTCCTAGCTACGGGACATCGACCAATCAAAATGCGATTCGTGCCCCGGCAAACCGAAAACAGATTACCTCTTGGAAGTCGATTCGGCGATTGTCTCCATCACAAATGTCTTCAGTTCCTACATCAAACGTCTTCAGACAAACTCAAAAACGAACGCAAGCAGTGAAGGAAAAATCAATTTCGATTCGGTAGTGTCCAGAATGATGTGGAATATTCCACAGGATAAGGATATCATTTTCCTACAGATAGCCGCATTCGTTTCAGAAATTATATTTCTTCAAATGATTTTCTATCATATTATTTCTTCGAGTAAAGTTATTCATTTCGAAACTTCTGTAAAAAGATGAGCAGTTTATTTCTATCCCTAATGTAAGGTCTTTTCAGTGCTTCGAGGATAATGTTATATTTTACAATGTGGGATTGTGGCATTAGTTAAACAAGCTACATCTTAGGGCTGCATAATTCGCAGGGACCTCAAAGATTTGTTAATACCATTTGAGAAAATAATGACATTTGTTAAGTGAGAGCTTCGGATCAGCGGTAGCTAGCCAGCTAGCCCTCCAGCCCGGTGAACATGTGTTTAAATCCCCAGCGAGGTCGAGTTTTTTTTTTTTTTTTTAAATTGACCTTGGACTGAATATCGACTCAGCCTAAATTGGTACAGGGAGATGCTCTAGAAATAAGCAACGGTAAACATGATATTGATCGCATCACATATCAAGTGCCCATTGGTCAATACAAAGATGGGGCTGGCTAAATATAGCCGATATGTCTACAGGGGTTTGAAACGGGACTTTTACTTATGTCCAAAATATTGGACTTCCGCATATTACCAGAATAACAGTGAATGCGTACAAGAATAATCGCAATGGTAATCATGATAATGATGACCATGATGATGATGATGATGATGATGATGATGATGATGATGATGATGATGATGATGATGTTTCTTATTATTATATCACCCTTCTCGAACAGACCCTAGACGGATTCATCTTTGTGGTAGCGCCAGATGGCAAGATCATGTACATCTCAGAAACAGCGTCTGTCCATCTGGGACTGTCGCAGGTAACTTAATGTCTGTTGTTTTTGTATGCGTTTCTTCACTTAACATTGCAGTAATGGTTACTGTGCCAGGAACAAGTATACTTCAACGCATGACCAATTTATACACTTGTTCCTACAGCGAAGAACTGTTGTCATTTGGAGGTGACAGGTTCGAATCCCTGTCGGTAACTATAGCTTTCAATTGTATGTTGTCTAGTGGGTCCTGTAGTCTTTACTTCTTACGTCTACTTCTGTGAGCGCTAAACAATATATATATATGAGTGGCACCTTGCAGTCTTGCCAGACCAAAGTATGTGAGTTGGAATGTGACCAATATTCCATCACAATGCCTGGGCAGAGCTTCAGAGAAACATGTGGTGCCCAAACGACATGTTCCCTCTCTCGGCCTAATCTTGTGTATTCCAGAGGAATGGGTAACCAATACGTCTGGCACAAGGTAGGCTGCAGACGCTGGCGGCACAGTGTCAAACTTCCGAGACCTCGCCACCACTAGCAGGTGGCGAGTGATGGCCAGACCCTGGAACCCAAATTACTCGGCTTAGAAGTGTTCAGCCAAGTCCCACAGGTGAGGATCTCTTACGCGCCTGGACCATAAGGACGCGTACTTCTGTCAATCACAAGCGTTCGGACCTGTGTAAAGCATGCACTATCGTCAGATTCCCCGCCTGATTTTAGTATGTGTGTGTGTGTGTGTGTGTGTGTGTGTGTGTGTGTGTGTGTGTGTGTGTGTGTGTGTGTGTGTGTGTGTGTGTGTTTATTTATGAACTGTCTTAGTGGTCTCAAAGGGTTCCCCAATTGATATTTCTGTGTATTAATAATGGCGACAATGATGCAGACAATGAGACGAAGACAACGATATTAACGGCGGTCACAATGATAATAACAACAACAAAAAGGATGATTTTTATCGTTTTGACGATAATTACAACGATTCAGTCATTCATTCATTCAGTAGCACGTCCTTTGCAGAACTTCGCTCCCATAACAACCTTCCGGAAAACCTCTGGATCATACGCAAGATGTCCCGCGTCCGATACACCCATCTAGAGATCATCCGCCACATCCTGCACCCATCTTCTCTTTAGCCTTCCTCTTCCTCTCTTCCCAGGCATATACCCCTCCATTATTATTCTCTCCAAACTTTCGATAGTGATGATAATTATCACGATGATGACTACAATGCAAAGAAAAGAACAAATGCATCCATACTTCAAGAGCTGAATATTGAAGAAGGTTGGCTATTAAAAACGATAAAACAAAAACAATTGTGAAATATTTTGGTCACTTGAAATGTCACGAAAGTTTGGGGGTGTATCAGACGCGGGACACCTTGCTTATGATCCAGAGGTTTTCCGGAAGGTTGTTATGGCAGCGAGGTACTGCAAAGGACATCTAATGAATGAATGAATGAATGAATGAATGAATGAATGAATGAATGAATGAATGATGACTACGATCTTGTTGATGATGGCAGCGGCAAAGACGATAACGACCCAGAGACTTTCAATGTATGTGCAACTTGATAGCTTAAATAGACACCGTCTGTTTGTGCCCATGCTCCAGGTGGAGCTGACTGGAGGCAGCATATACGAGTACATCCACCCGGCCGACCATGATGAGATGACTGCTTTACTGAATGTCCACCACCCGTACCACACCCACATTCTACAAGGTTGGTGCCTCTCTCTGTCTCTCTGTCTCTCTCTACCTCCCTCACTCCCCCTCTCTGTCTCTCTCTCCTAACTTCATCCATCTCCCTGTGTTGCTGTCTCTCCCCTTTCTCCCTGTGTCGTCCTCTCTAATTCTTTCGCTCTGTCTCTCCCTCTCCCTCTCCTCTCTCTCTCTCCCTCTCCTCTCTCTCTCTCTCTCTCTCTCTCTCTCTCTCTCTCTCTCTCTCTCTCTCTTTCGCTGTCTCTCTTTTTGTCTTTATCCCCCTCCCCTCCCGTGTCTATTTCTCTCTCACTTTTTCTCTCGATTCCTATATTTTCTCCTCCTCTCCCTCCCTTTACCTATCTCGCCTCCTCCCTCTAACTCACATACTTTCTGCCTCTTTCCTTGCTGTACCATATCGATGTTCAACCATCATTTGATGTTACCTTAATATTTGTATCTCCGTCAACCCCTCGTTAAATCTAATCGATATTAACAACAACTCATAAAATACTTAATGTAATATAATGTAAAGTGTCATTATAGATGTGCGTTTTACCAATGAGTTGCGCGCGTTAATAATCCAGCGGCAGTTGGAAATCACAAAGAGTAGGCGTTAAGCCTACAGCCCTGGCAGAATTGTTGCATAAGAAAACCTACCCACGCGTAGATAGAACCAATTACCTGGGATGAAATCTAAAGGAATTTAAACTTATACAGACGCATGTCGAAGTCAGACACCTGGACATAACTTGATGTGATGCACATCCCTCGGAAGAGAAACGAAGACTATTAATAACATTTATGTTAGTAAATCCAGTACAAAAACTAATTACTGAAAACGACTTAAACATTAATGTAAAGAAAACAAAAGATACAATGATCAACAAAGGATGAACCCAGCCAGTATTGAAAGTTACCGTGAATGGAAACACTCTTGAACAAGTCAATAATGAAATGGAAAAACACTTCAGAGAGTCAACAATGTGGAACTGGCGCTTAATTGATTGCATGTGTTTATGCAACAGTGTTGCGCACTTCCCTGGTGCAACACTTTATAAGGTAGCTAGTTGTCTTCCGTGTTATGAATTAAGATCCGTCCTTCTATCTTTTTGGGAGACACGGAGCGCAGTGGGTAGTACGCTCGCCTGCCGGTCTGGTGGTCATGCGATTCTGGAGGGGAGATATTATTTTAACTGACCTGAGCTCCCAGATAAAGACCATTGGGAATAAGACCATTTTCTGAGAAGCACAGATGACCAGAGTGGTATTGACTACATCCAGTGCCGAATGGTCTATACAACATCGGATCTAAACTGTATTCCAAAATGAGCCATAAGGCGTGAGAAAGGGTCTTTTATTTATTTACTTATGGGTAAGGCAAAAGCTGCATTTCAGAAAATGAAAAGTATCTTATGCAATGCAGTAAATCACTATCATTGGATGTCAGAAAGAGAGTGGTTATTCATGTGTTATATCTGTTTCGATATATGGCGGGGAATCGTGGGATATGCACGGACAAAATGTGAAGAGTTTGCAGACGATAAGAAAGCGATAAACAACGTTCATTGGTCATGTAATTGGAAGACAGGCATTGGGAAACGCAGTGACAACTCGAAAGATCAGAGACAAAAGAGACAGGGGGCCAGAGGCAGATATTGAAAAATTATGCTGGATGAACTTTGGCGGAGGCATGGAGAAATATCATCAGTGGAACTGATCCAAAACAGCAGGGATCAAGATATGTGGTGATGCATAAATGCCTACACCATTTGGCAGAGCACGTGGTGATGATGGTAATGATGGTGATGATGATGATGATGATGATGATGATGATGATGATGATGATGATGCTGATGATGATGATGATGATGTTGATGATGATAATGATGAGTCATATATGTGGGGATCAGCATGGCCGAATGGATAAGAATGCGTGTTTTTAAACATCCGGTGTGCTGATGCCAAGGTAAAGGGCTCAACACCTAAACGGGACAGTTTGACTAAAATGTTGACGTCTCGTCCTTGACTTGGGGACGTACATTACAAGTACCTCTGAAGTCGGAGTGGGTTCGCCTGATGGCGAGGGACACTGTTAATAGGGAAAGCTAATCCACACGCAAAATTCAGTCCAGCACTACTAGAAATAGTGTTTATGTACTACGCTCGAGTTGCAAAGCGAGCGAGCGCGAAAATAAAAAAGTCACGTACGTACATTTCACTTGGAATTAGACGCACTCTTCACATTAATACATTTAAGTTGGATATAAAATTAATTTACAACTGACTTAAGTATATTTTGTATTGAATCGTTTGTCCTCAGATGTTGAAATAGAAAGATCGTTTTTCTTGAGAATGAAGTGCGTCCTGGCCAAGAGAAATGCTGGTCTCACATCAGGTGGATACAAGGTGCGTATTATTTGGTCGTGTTATTTATTGTGTATGTCTGTAGTATAATGTCTGGGAAATATATTCTCTGCTGTCATGTCTGTGGCATCACGTTTGAAAAATATACTCCATGCTGTTATGTCTGTGGCATTATGTCTGGGAAATATATTCCATGCTGTTCTGTCTGTGACACAATGCCTGGGAAAATAGATTCCATGCTGGTATGTCTAGGAAATATATTCCACGCAGTTATGTCTGTGGCATAATGTCTGGTCGATATATTCCATGCTGTTATGTCTGTGGCACAATGTCTTGTCAATATACTGTATTCCATGCTGTTATGTCTGGGAAATATATTCCATGCTGTTATGTCTGTGGCATAATGTCTGGTCAATATATTCCATGCTGTTATGTCTGGGAAAGATATTCCATGCTGTTATGAAAACTTTACCTCAAGTAATTTTTATGTGCAATAATTACATGATCAAAAACGTGTGTCACATCTCTCTAGCTCACAATGCGTGTTCTTGCCATGTATATTCCCATCACAATGAATATTTTCTTTCCATCTCTAAATTTGACTTACCATCTGTTTATATCAGTTATATCTTAATCTTTCCTCCTCCTGCTTTCATCTTCTATTTCCCTCTTTCATCTTAAATCCCCATTACAAATTTTCCATCCTGTGTGCTGAATCCTGAACATCTCTTAACGATTTTTATTACTACCAATATTTCCTCTTCTACTTTTAATTCTCCTTGTCCTACTTCTCCTCTTCCGTTCTATTCCGCCTCCTCCTCCTCCTCCTCGTCCTCCTCCTCCTCCTCCTCCTCCTCCTTCTCCTCCTCCTCCTTCTCCTCCTCCTCCTCCTCCTCCTCCTTCTCCTCCTCCTCCTCCGCCGCCGCCGCCGCCTCCTCCTTCTCCTTCTAGCTGGTTACGGTGTAAACTGTTTTCTGGCATGCTTTGACGGAAATCTACACGACAGCAAATATCCTGTGGTGTAATAAGACTTAATGTTGGCAATATTTTAATACGCCTGGGAGCCGAGATAGTGTAGTGGCTTGTGAGTTCAGCAGCCAACAATGTTGCCCCTGGTTTGATACCCAGTAATGGACAGGAGCCGTGGCTGACAGTTAGTGTAGGGGCGAAATGGTTTCCAAGAACCATTTGTGTCTAATGATGTTAGGTCTCCCTGGTCTTTTGGGCAGTGATATCAGACACCTAACTTTCTTGGATAAGGAAGATCATGAGTGCACGTTGCTCAGGTTAAAAATCACACGGTAGCTGGAAATCTCAAAGAGTAGGTGGTAATAGCACCGTCCTGACAAACTTGCTAGGAATGGAAAGCTACTTATTGGCAGATAGCGCCCGTTACCTGGGATGGAATCTGTCCAGAGGAAGCAAACATACCCACGGGTAGATAGAGCCCGTTACCTGGGATAGAATCTGTCTAGAGGGAGCAAACCTACCCACGGGGAGATAGAGCCCTGACCTGGGATGGAATATGTCTAGAGGGAGCAGACCTGACACAGATACATGCCAAAGTCGGACAAGCTGACCTGTAAGATGTATACCTAAGTGTGACGTACTTCCCTCTAAAGAGAAGCAAAGAAGCGGGACACCCAATAATGGCGTGCTGACAGTGTCTCCTACCGTCAGGCCTCTGATGTCGATCCACAGAATGACATATTAATCATGGAAACCGGGTCAGAACTGTTCTGTGAACAGTGGACTATGTTTGCCTCGCACAACATAAATATACCTGTGTTTCTGATAAGCCAACCAGCGAAGGTGTTGACATTCCTACGGTATACCTCTGTACAGGTGTGAGGACATGTGGCAATACGATATCACGTGTTTGCCGAAGACAACATTTATCATGTGACTGTGCAATTATTGGGATAAGCTTGAACGTTGGAGCAGATAAAGTCAACCGCGGCTGCATAGCGAGAAAGCGTACTTTCTGAAAGGGATGTGGAAAAGTTCGGTGTGTGTCTTCGGTAGTGTTAAGTAAATCATCATTTCTCTGACGTGAAGGAACTCGGGAGATATAAACAAAGGCGATTATTGTATATTCATTATCGTTCAGTGCCTTGCCGAGTGGCGTCGGCGACCAGGCTTCTCCACATCTTGCGATACCCACCAGAATACATAAATTCATGTGCTGATATTTGTCCGTGTTATTACGTCAGGCTGTCAAGAATCTTCTCTATATTTTTCTCTCATTAGTTTGTCCGGAGGTTACAACATGTTTCAATTGTTTCTTCTAATTATGTGGCTGCCTCTTTAAGATGTTTGGGATACATTGTATTTCTGCCGTAGACTCTCTCTAAGCATTGCAGATTAATAATTTTAATTGTCCTATGTACTCTCAGTATTCTATAAAAACAATTTTCAATTTATTTTGTTGTTGTTGTTGCTTGTTTACTAATTTTCTCAAGGATTCAAGGCCAAATGTGAAAATTGGTTCAAATATAACATGCAATAATTCCTTATTTAACTTCTAATACCAAGTCCTACAAGAAACAAATGAAAACAGTAAACTGGTTAGAGAAATTAGACGTAGACATTCAGTCTTTTTGGACACGTTATGAGAAGAAATAAATTGGAGAACTTGGTGACAACTAGCAAGATTGAGGGGAAGAGAACAAGGGGAAGCAGAGAAGTAAATACCTGGATGACTTTGCCACGTTGTATGGTCGAGACAAAAACAGTGAGCTAATTCACGACTCTGGTGATCACGTGAGATAGCGAAATATGACCGCCTAGGCAAATCGGCATATCACATGATGATGATGATCTTCTAATAACATATAAGATGACAATAAAGGATGTCCCATTGCGGATACTGCGGATTTAGTGCGACGTGCTGCACATATGAGGTGGGGTGGTCAGTTTCTTTCCTCGTAGCCTTTCCTTCCCAGACAGTTCCCAGAAATTTCTCACAATGTTATGGTGCCCATTTTGATAAGACTATTTCGACCTCAGAGACGTACTTGTCTGTAAACTGAAGAATGCCAGTCCCCACATTGTGCATTATTTCTGACAGTGTTACGATATATCGTGTCATTGTGGCTACGGCACAGAAACCAAGGACACCACTGTTAGTTAACCGGTGTCTGTCTACAGGTCATACACTGCAGCGGCTACCTGAAGATCAAGCAGTACACCATGGACATCGCCCCATACGACGGCTGCTACCAGAACGTGGGCCTGGTTGCCGTTGGTCACTCTCTACCCCCTTCTGCTATCACCGAGATTAAGATGTTCTCCAACATGTTCATGTTCCGAGCTTCACTGGATCTCAAGCTGATATTTCTGGATGCCAGGTCAGTGGTTTAATATGTTTTCCTTTATGTGTTCGCTTGATGTGGGTGCTGGCGAATGTGCTTTGATTCCTTGAGTGTTCTACTTCATATATGTAGCCCTTAACAGGTTCAGTGCCAAACAATCAGTAGGTTTGAACCCAGGGCCGTGAGGTAGATTTTCTCAGATTTTCTCCCTCGCTGCTTATGACACCCCCACCTCCTCCAAGATGCCGCCTGATGCTGCTGCCTCTCTGTATCATAGCACTGCACGGTCCTGTTTGAACCTAACAAAAATTGAAGGCGGAAAATGGGAAGTAGTAATGTGTCACAATTGTGACTTAACAGTTGTTAATATAGTAGCAGACATGTTGTATTATTTCACAAATTAAAGAGGATTGCATATCTGACTGAAAGTTCTCCTGGTCTGCCCACTCAGTTTTGAGATTCTAAAAGAATCCCTGCCAGTCCCACATAATCTCATGCTTTCCACATACGGGTTCTCAATCTGTACCCCCACCTTCTCCACCTGGTCCCACAGGCGCACGACCACCTCTCCCTTGTCCATAGATAATCTTCTACCAAAGGTGAATTCCCTGCTAGCACCATATACCTAACGTGTCTCAAGGCATGGACAAGGATCCTCTAATTATTTCGTTTATACCACAATCCCAGAAATGTTGATGAATTCCTGGGGCCATTGAAGTAGCCTGAGAGGTAGATACACAGGAGGAGGTCGTCTGGCCGAAACGATAAGATCGTTCGCTCTTAAACTTCCGATGCATCAATGGCAGGGTAGGGGGTGCAACCTCTATACCGATCATGTTGGACTTACAGGTTGACTTCTCGACCTAGACTCGGGGACGTAAATTACAAGTATCTCAGAAGTCCGGAGTGGGTTAGCCTTGGTGACCCGGGGGGGGGGGGAACTGGACTGGTAGTAGGGATACCTGCTCACAGCGTAAAATAAGTCTAGTGTGGACTACAGCTCAAGTTAAAAGCGAGCGGACGAATAATTTTTAAAAAAAACACATTACACAGATATTGTTTGACACCTATAGAGGTAGACGAAAGAAGCAGACATTATATGACACTCTAGAGTCTAGACAATATATTATAGAAAGCAATGGCGAACTACTAAATGTAAACTTGCCTAGTAATCACAAATAGGCTTTAAAAAAATGTTGGGGTTGACTGCGATATATCCTGTAAAGGATACGCATCTAGCTTTTTAACTAGACGATTTCATATATTGAAATCTATAGTAACCACACCGGATTCGAACCTGGCGCTTCCAAATTACAACAGTCTAGGGTGGAAGTCCCAGTATAGTCACTATATCTCTAATTTTTTTTTATTGTTGTGTCCTATAATCCCCACTTCTTTCCTATATTTCTGTAATTGCCCATCAATACCTGCTCATTTATTTTCAAACAAAATCCCTACATGTCTGGATTTCTTGCTGACTCCTCATGTGGCTACCTGAACTTGTGGGTGGACATGTGTTTACACGATCTGTTATCTTCTTCAGGGTGGCAGCGCTAACAGGGTACGAGCCTCAAGACCTGATAGAGAAAACTCTCTACCACTACATCCATGCCTGTGATATCCTGCACATGAGATATGCCCATCATACACGTAAGTAGACTATGTGTTGTATATACATGTAAGTAGACAGTGTATTGTTGTATATACATGTAAGTAGAATATGTTTTATATATACACGTAAGTAGACTGTGTGTTGTACATACACGTAAGTAGACTATGTGTTGTAGATACACGTATGTAGACTATTTTACATACACGTAAGTAGACTATGTGTTGTAGATACAACTAAGTAGTCTATGTAGTATAGATGCACCAATCACTGCAGCTTCTTGGGGACCACTGACACACAAGATACGTACACACTGACTGACCGGCATAGGGAAGCCGTGGCTGAGAGGTTAGAGCGTCCGTGTTAGAATTAGAAAGTTTCCACGAACCATTAATGTATAATGATATCACACAACCCCTGATCTATTGGGTGGTGGATCGGATAACTTGCCTCTTCGGATAATGGCGAAAAGTATGAGGTCCCGTGTGCACGATGATAACGTTAACAATCCCACTACAGTTGGAATAACAAAGACAACGTACTGTTATCGAAAAAATTGCCAGGAAATGAAAACATTTTCACGGGTAGATAGAGCCCATTACTTTGGATGAAACATGTCTAAGCAAACATTACATGAATGATAAATGTATGCCGAAGTCGGAGACACAGACCTGTGGGGCGCATAACTAGGTGTGACGTATTTCCCTTGAAAGATGAACGAAGAAGAAGAAGAATAAATCTGATAATGGCGAAGACGATAGTGTGGGTGCTAACCAGTCTCTATGAATAACAAAAAGAAAACACATTTTATTTTGTCTTTGAATCAATCTACCTCGCCTGTCGTCAATGCTCTTTGTATAACAAAGACAACACATTTCTCTGTGAGTCGTCTTTGAATCTATTAATCAAGGTTATCAGAAATTCTGTATGTGTAACGAAGAGAACACATATTTCATGTTGTCCATATTCCACATTGTCGCTGAATCTATCAGCCACGTTTGCCACTGCCCAACGCCGAAACGATTTGAGAACCGGGATTGTAGACAGAGCGAAATGGACCAGGAAGCCGGGAACGAGTCTGTTTATGCTGGCTCACAAGCATTCACGTGTATGGATGTTTTGAGAGTCGGACGGCCATCGCTGGCCACAAACATGAGGGTCATTGGGGTCAGGTTTACATATAATTCCGCAATGCTAATGAGTTGGCCCGGCACTTGACACTGAGCGATGGACTTCCGAGTTGCTTGGAACGGCTGGGCAGGAACACTGGACTACAAATGATAATACACGTCTCCGCAGTTTTCCCATCTTCATGATTACAGTCAATACATCACTCTCGGCTTCTTCTCGTCGTGTGTATAGATAGATAATCAAGGAACGTGTAATTGGTCAGCTTTAGAAGAAGACAATCAAAAGTGACAGGATGAACGTTGCAGTTTGAAAATCTTCTCCAGCAAACAAACACAAAGACACTGAAACAACTAAATTTCAAACATTACAACAACAGCAAAACAAATCGCATAGTTAGAACATAGCAATTTTTTTGAAATCACTCTTGCTGTATGTCAACTGTCAAACATATATACATTTTGTTGTTTTACATGCTAATTTCTGAAACGTTGTTGTTGTTGTTGTTGTTGTTGTTGTTGTTGTTGTTGTTGTTGTTGTTGTTGTTGTTGTTGTTGTTGTTGTTGTTGTTGTTGTTGTTGTTGTTGTTTAATATACTGAGGAAAATTTATTATGTGATACCTTGGTCCATGCAGTGCTCCTGAAAGGTCAAGTAACCACGAGGTATTACCGTTTCATGGCCAAGGATGGTGGTTGGGTGTGGATGCAGAGCTATGCCACCATTGTACATAACAGTCGCTCTAGTCGACCTCATTGTATTGTCAGCGTCAACTATGTTCTCAGGTGAGTGGGTGCTATGTGGTCTCATCGACAACTATAGTTTATAACTTTGTAGTCAGGTGAGTTGGTGATATGGACAGACCAGAACTGGTCATTATTCTGCGCCTCAGAACTGGACACAATAGATTACGCAACCACATGTATACACAATTCAAGATTGGTGACTCAGCCATGTGCACATGTAGTTTGGCGTCGCAGACAGCAGAGCACATACCCCAGGATTGCTCAAACTACAACATATCCAGGCGAACCTTCTGGCCTAGAGAGACAACAGTGGAAGATAAACTCTATGGACCGCTGAGTGAACTAAAAAAGACTGTTAAGATTTATACAAGAGACAACATTGCAGTTATAGACATATTTCAAGCGATCGAAAGAAGAAGAAGAAGAAGAAGAAGAAGAAGAAGAAGAAGAAGAAGAAGAAGAAGAAGAAGAAGAAGAAGAAGAAGAAGAAGAAGAAGAAGAAGAAGAAGAAGAAGAAGAAGAAGAAGAAGAAGAAGAAGAAGAAGAAGAAGAAGAAGAAAATAAGAAGATGAAGAAGAAGAAGAAGAAGAAGAATAAGGTGAAGAAGAAGGTGATATGTGATTTAGTCGACATCTCTTTATCGTAACTAAGTAGTAAGGTGAGTTGTTGATTTGTAGACTTATCGACATCTCTTTATCGTAACTAAGTAGTAAGGTGAGTTGTTGAAGTGTAGTCTTATCAACATCTCTGTGTTGTAACTATGTGGTCAGGTGAGTGGGTGATGTGTGATAAAGTCGACATCTCTAGTTTGTAACTATGTAGTCAGGTACGTTCGTGGTGTGTGATGTAGTTGACACCTCCATATTGTAACTAAGTAGTAAGATGTGTTAGTGAAGTGAGGTCTTGTCGACATCTCTATATTGAAACTGTTCTAAGGTGAATGGGTGATGTGTGGTCTTGTGAGCATCATATTATAACTATGTTTGTCAGGTGAGTTGGTGATGTGTGATTTAGTCGACATCTGTGTATTGAAATCTATGTTCAAAGATGAGTTGGTTATGTGTGGCCTTATCAACATCTCAATATTGTAACTGTTTGCTAAGGTGGTGTGTCGACATCTCCATATAGTAACTATGTTCTAAGGTAAATGCATAATGTATGAGCTAGTCGACATCTTTATATTCGTAACTATGTCTAAGGCAGTGGGTCTCAACCGGTGGGGAATCCCCCCCACCCCGGGGGGATTTAGGGTTTCCGGGGGGTGGGGGAGATTAAGATTATTATCAAGATCGCGTTGACACAAGAACCGATTACTTGACATTGTTTTTCCCTCCATACTTTACAGTTCTGTACTTCTCGCCTTTCTGACCCGCAAATCACGTTTTATGTAGAAATCTAGACTTTTTCTGGTATGTGCTATTAAATTTAGCTTCCATTTTTACATATACTGTGTAGGGGCGGAAAGGGGAAAGGGGGGGGGGGGTAATTTATAGAGAGGAAATACGAAAGGGGAGAGGGGAATGACATCCTGAGCTAGATGGTAAAGGGGTGCATGGGCCAAAAAGGTTTGAGAACCACTGTTCTAAGGTAAGTAAGTGACGCGTGCTCTAGTCGACACACACACACACACACACACACACACACACACACATATATATATATATATATATATATATATATATATATATATATATATATATATATATATATATTTGCGCCCGCTTGCTTTGAACTCAAGCGTAGTCCATACCCACTATTTTTATGGTATTGATGGACTTAATTTTGCATGTGGATTAGCTTTCCCTATTAACAGTGTCCCTCGCCAACAGGCGAACCTACTCCGACTTCAGAGGTACTTGTAATTTACTTCCCCAAGACAAAAAAAAAAAAACAGGTCAACATTTTAGTCCAGCTGTCCGGTGTAGGGGTTGAATCTCTAACCTCGGCATGAGAACACCGGATATTTAAGAACACGCGTTCTTACCAATTCGACAATGCTGACCTGCGACATCTTTATATTGTAGCTATGTTATAAGGCAAGTGAGTAATGGATGAGCTAGTCGACATCTTTATACTGTAACTATTCTAAGGTCATCGGGTGATGTGTGGCGTATTTAACTTCATCGCATTGTCATTATGACCTCTAGCATAACTTTAATACTGTTTCTAGCCATCTTAAGTTTACTATGTCTAATACCTGGGTTCTCCATTTGACTGCAGTTATATAGATTAATATTACATATTTTTTTAAAAACAACATATAGTAATATTCTCATAAATAACATGTAGTGTTATCAGAAACAGTGATAGTAGTGTTACATAAATACGCATGTAATGTTAGTTTAAACAAACATTTGGAGGTCGGCACGACTGAGAGGCATAACGCTTTAAACATTATCTCTGCTGACCGTGGTGCAGTGGGTTTATTTCACACACCCTTCAGTTGGACTTCAATGCAGACGCCCTTGACTTTCGGACATAACTTACAAATACCTCGGAAGTCGAAATGGGTTGGCCTGATGGCGAGGGACACTGGTACATGTAATAGGGAAAACTAACCTCACGAAAAATCAGTCCGGTGCAGTAACTATTTGAAGTGCGTGTGTGAACTACGCGAGCACGTACAAAGAAAATCGTCTTACTTATAATGCAGAATGCGCAATTTTATAAGAAAGTAAATGTAAACGGCAAGACTAGGCAAGAGGATACGGACAATTTTTAGAGAAAATACAGAATACATATGGTATACACGTGTGCTCACAAACACACATAGATTGTATGTGTGTCATTATGAGAGTATGTACGTATAGACGGACAGACAGATAAACAGGCATATAGATATGGGGGAACCATTACCTTCACCATTTCCCTCTTCGGACAACAATCACCTTAAAATTAATATCATGTGTGGATGAAACCGTGATCAGCGGCTATTTCTGGCTGACTCAGTGAACCCTAACGAATGAACCCTAATATAACTTCTCTTTGAGGTTGAACGGGATATGGGTAATGGTATAATCCAAATCCAAATCAAAATGCCGGCAGGCAGACACTATACATCACAGACTCACGGATGTTTTAAAAGGGTGGAGTTTACAGGCGGGAGCATCTATTCCATTGCACCGAGTTTTATCCCATATAGTTCGGTGGCTTTCCGTAGGACGGCTTGCTGAATGCACCGTACAAAGCACGAACTCCGTAGCTCCAGCTACGACCCCCAGGAGTCTCCGAGACAATTGAACTCGTAAACCGAACGACGTAGTCGGTGATGGAACCCACAGCCTTCGGAGCGTGAGGCAGGCGGTTTGACCACTTCGCCACTGAGACCACCACCCACCCCACCCCTCCAGAATCATAGACATATGTGCAGAAACACAAAAGAGGCGAACATAATAGAAACACAGGGATAAACATACATACACATGGAGAGTGATAACACAGGTAGGATACACACAAGGATGGACAGAAATACACAGAAACACGCAGAGAAAGACAGACACGGACAGATTCTAAAACAGTTGCATACTCTCGTACATAATTATTCATATATGCGCGCGCGCGCACACACACACACAAACACACACACACACACACACACACACACATCATGATAGAAGCACAACTCTAACAAACTCAAGTACATCAAGTCTGGCAAAGCGGAAAAGCATCTAAGCACCTAAACACCGCGTTCACTTTTCAGCATTGTCCTGCCCTCACAAGAACCTTGTCCACAAAGCCCAGGAGCCCATAGAAACATCATCCTTCCTACTCCTTCCAGATTTAGTTACATCCAATTACATTTAGCTGGTTTTGTAATTCATTAGAACAAACTGGGTACTTCCGGGGCACAGATCACCAAAAATCCAGTCGGAACTTTCATCCGTCTGGGAAGCCCAGGCAAAAACTTGCAAGAAGGTCTAATCTTACATGGCTGTTGTTTGTCTTCGTGTCCATGCATGTTTTTCATTCATAATTTCATACACTGATAGGATTCGCGCCAGGCATCTTTGAAGCCTCGTTTCCGAACTTGAGAGCCTGGTTAATTAATTCTATTAATTATGTAAAATTGTTTTGGGATCCATATTTGGTTCGCTTTGTAAGGTTGATTCATAAAACAGTGGAGATCAGATAGCTGAGTGGGTTTGAGCTTGTGACAGCTAATACGTTTATAGATAACCTACGGAGGTTGTCTAGTCGTGTAAAGCCACGAAGGCAATAGGTATGCATTGAAATACAGGGTGTATTTGTAATGAATGTGCAGTGTTTGAAAATATTGCCTGCTCAAGTTTTTGTATTCACCTACTATTTTGCATGAACTTTAGAGGGTGAATACAAAACTTGGACAGGACAATATTTTCAAACACTGCACAGTTATTAAAAATATACCATATATTGGGTATATGGTGCTAGATTCTCTTTTATAAATTGATCGGCGCCCAATTGGTGAATATGGTTAGTGTTACACCGGCCGCCTTTACTTTCCAGAAAAATTCTTGGTACAAGGTGACCCCAAAAAATGACCAACAAATCTTTGAATATGGGCACCGCATTCACCTGACTTTAACCTCCTAGATGTTTTTGTTATCTATGTAGTTATCTCAAGGATGTGTACCAGAACAGCAAAGATCAGGGAAATCCCTACAGAGGAATGCGGTCGAGTAATTACGCAAGTGTGCATACATCGCTGCAGAGGCAATTTAGAGCATATTTTGGAAAGAATATAACTTTTATGCAAAGCTTCCGACGTAACTGAAACTTTTGGAAATGATTGTACACAGTCTGAAGTTTACATTCACCAAATTTCAAGAAATTTGCTTAACCCTTATAGGATTTAATAAACATTTTATGGATTATGGTTTTTTTTTTTTTTTGCTGTGTCACCCTTTCGGAAATGCCGACAAGCAGGTGTGCTAATACACATGTATAGTCACCAGAAATAGTACAAATAAAGTAGCTCATTTACATGTAATTAAAGCATATAGTATGTAGGTGGAGTTAGACACATTTTATCGATGCCTGCACATATCCCGGGCCATCAGATTGTTCAGTTGTTACACAGTATGTGGTGATAAGATTCGACTTTCCAAGAGGAATCTCAGAGACGATGTTGTGAACTTGGATCGATCCAATAGCCGCTGTGTTCAGAACCCCTATGCTGTTCTGTTTGGGACCCCATGGCCGTTGTGTTCAGAATCCCTCTTCTGTTCTGTTCGGGAAAAAACCAATTCAATCCTGTCATTAACTGGGGGAGGGTGGTCGGGGTGGGGGGATCAACGAGGCTATGTGGTTACACCGCCTGCCTTTGCACTCCGAAGGTTGTGTGTTCGAATCCGGGCTACGTCGTTGGGTTCACAAGTGAAATGTTCTCGAAGACTCCTGTGGGACGTAACTGGAGCCACGGAGATAGTTCGTTTGTGTGACGGTTTGTGCCGGCCGCCCGGCGGAGACAGCCCGAGCTATACGGGATAAAGCCTGGTGCAAAGAAGTCGACCCTTTTGCGTTTTACATCCTTTTACATCATTAACTGGGGAATTAATCAGGAATATTGCCTAACCGATGAGGGCAGTAAACACTAAATCCTCAAGACTGCGTTAACAAATGAAGTATTTGAAATGATCCGAGAGATGAGCACGGGTTGGCTGTAGAAGTGTCAGATTGTTACGTTTGATCAAGCACAGCTCCAACCAGGGACCAGCGGTAGCCCAGTGACTTGACACGCTTGCCCAGTGGTCATATCTTCCAATATACG
Source organism: Cepaea nemoralis (assembly GCA_014155875.1). NCBI lineage: Eukaryota > Metazoa > Mollusca > Gastropoda > Stylommatophora > Helicidae > Cepaea > Cepaea nemoralis. The sequence continues at coordinate 158,348 of JACEFZ010017348.1, read as the reverse complement.
TTGAACAGAGTTTTAAAAAAAATTTTTGCACATCCTTTAGAGCAGTGGTTCTCAACCTTTTTTGGCCCGTGCCCCCCTTCACCATATATTCAGAACGTCTACCCCCTCCCCCTTTCGTATTTCCTACCTAAAAATTTGGCCCGTGCCCCCCTTCACCATATTTTCAGAACGTCATTCCCCGCTTTCGTATTTCCTACCTAAAAATCCCGCCCCGCCCCTACACAGTATACGTAAGAATGGAAGCTAAATTTAATAGCGCCTACTAAAACAAGTCTAGACGTCCACATAAAACATGATTTGTGGGTCTACTTACTTTACAAATTGAATTTTAGAAGGGTGAGACGTACAGAACCGTACAGTATGAAGAGAAAAACAATATCAAGTAATTGGTTTTTGTATTAACGCGATCTTGAAATAATCTTACTTTCCCCCCCCCCTCCCCGGAATGCTAAAATTCCCCCCTGCGGGGAAGTCCCCACCGGTTGAGAACCACTGCTTTAGAGGACGTCTCAGTCAACACCAGCATTATTTTCTGTTGTGATATCTTGGCGAGTTTACGTTCAGTAGTTTGCCATTGCTTTCTGAACTATCGGCAGCCATACGATTTCGTAAAATACCAACGCAAGGCTGTCTGCTGCCAAATCGCCTGCAGCTGTATTTCGAACGCGGGTATGCGGGATTATGAACTGCGTCCGAAATTCCTTCACCAGGGAGCCGACACATTGAAGAGAGTATTCTTTTAAGAATTGGGCTTCTAATTCGACCCTGCCTAAAATTTGTGTCCGGAAATATCCTTGGCAGTGATATCGACCACACCAACTATCGGGTGCAGCAATGTGTATAACATATGTGGCTAATATTCATATATTCAGCTACATCTGAAGTCGCAGTGGGTTTCGCCTGATGGCGAGGGGCACTGGTAATAGAGATAGCTAATCCACACGCAAAACTCAATCCAGTACACTAAAAGTAGTAGCACGTTTATGAACTAAACTCGACTTCAAAGCGAGAGAACCAAAGAAACAAATATATATTCAACGAACGCGGCAGTAATTTAAACTAAAGTGATTAGCTCGGTGGTCTGGTGTTCGTAGCCCTATCACGATAAGCAGCTTGTTAATGGACCCTGGGCCGCCCTGGTCGACTCAGCCTAAAATGTGTACCGTGTAATGTTCTGGGAAGTACAACTATAATCAACAATGGATCGATTAAGAAGGGCACACACTTTGAATAATACAGTGGCTTAGACAGAACAGTAGTGGAACGACAATTAATTTGTGGAAGAAGCTGCAGAGGTTGAATATAACGTAGGTGGATAGAGAATATTAGTATAACATACTAATATATTAAAGTGTAAACAATATAAAATGACACAAAGTAGTTAAAGCTGCACTACTTTGTGTCATTTTATATTGTTTACACTTTCACAGCTTTACCGCAGTTCCACCTAATTTTATAATATATTAAAGACGCTCTGGGTTAAAAAGAGGACGGTCGTGGATGGGGCAAGCCGAGGACATTCTTCAACAGGTGTGTTCACTTGAGGACTTAGAACCTGGCGAGGAGTGGGTGCAAGTGCCAACAGACTTCTGCACATCCTTTTCAGTTTGCATCCAACTAGATAGAAAATGCAGACAAGAAAATCCGGCTGCTGTTGAGGCTGAAGTACAAGCGTTGATTTTCGAGAATTCGCTAGACAGTGACGCGGTCATCTACACAGATGGGTCGGTCGTCCGACATGTGAGAAGCTCATGGGCCTTTACAGCTCGGGCCGGAGGGAGAATTGTGAAGGAGGACTCTGGTGCTTTCACTGAAACCACAAGTAGCCTGACCATGGAAGTCATGGCAGTAAGTAAAGCAATAACATGGCTCGAGACACAGACATTCACTAGGGCTTGTTTCCTTAGCGACTCAATGAACATGATCAAGAGGATAGAGGAGGGGTCAATCCGAAGAGAATGGTTTGCTGCCTCTGAAGCGGTCTCGGCTGGCAAAGATTAGTTTCATCTTCGTGCCAGGGCATGCGGGAGTACAAGGAATGAGCGGGCTTGACAAGCTCGCAGGTGAGGCTACTGTTGAGGGCGGACGCGCCATGGACCAGGCTGACATTCTGAATGCTCTACGAGAAGTGAGACTTTTGCAAGAACCAAGTGATGACTGTGAATCTACAACAATGGCCAGACTGCGAGAGCAGCAAATTAAAAGAGGGGTGGCCAAACAAGAACACTACGCAGGAAGCCAAAGAAGATTGATAAACCAACACAGAACTGGCGTCGTTAGCCGCTACACGCTGCGGGATTTGCTGAGGAGGGGATCCGAGCACTTATGGACTGAATGGTCCGATGTGCAACGAGGATGATCTGTCGACTAACTAACTAATGGGCATGAGGTGAGGTAGTGGAAACTACTAAAAGATTGAGAATAATGATGATGATAATGATAAGAACGACGGCGAAGACGCCATTTATGATGATAATGATGAGACTGGCGAAGATTATGTTGATGATGATGCTTAGGAGTACAGTGCAGTGATTAGAATACTCGCCTGTGTGCCCTGGCCCGATATCAGATGGGCTTTTCATGATCAAGCGGCTTTGTTTATGACCTATCCTGACAGCACAAATTCCAGAAAATTGTTTTCCTCTCCTTCTCTGTCTGATCTTGAACCATGTATAAAGTCATGCTAATGCTTATGTTCTTGTATTTTCAGTGAGGTAATGCATAAAGACGCACAGATCCAAATAGAACAGACCATGTCGTCCAAAGAACTCTCACCCTACTCTGCCATGAAGAGCACTAGCAGCAGCAACAGTGGAAACAACAGCAACAAGCAACACGTGTGCCACAAGTAGCTCCACTGGAAAACTACGTCCTGCTAGGAACAAGTCCCGACGTTCACCGTATCCACAAGTATCAGCGGATGCAGTCCCGGAGTTTGGATCCGAGTATTCACTGGATAAGACCCCAATGGAATATGGCACACCTGATATTCCTTCTATTCCTCTGCAGTCATACGCCAATGTAATGTACTCGACTACACCAGAAAATATCGGAGTAGATCGGTATAGCGCTCTGTATTCTACACCTTATCCTCATCATGGTATGACAATGTACAGAGATGCAGCTTGTGTGTATTCTCCATATCAAGCTACCGCCCACGCACACCAAAGATATTTAGACAACAGAAGTCCTTATCGAACTTACGAAGAACGTTACTATCCCGCTAGAGATCCAGCGGCGTATCCTGGTTATTTGTCCTCCAATGCAGCTATACAAAGCGCCGCCGCTGCTAGTACATCCCGCCTTAGCCCAGCATACGGACACAAACCACGACGCCTCCAAAGCGTGCCTTGGCGGTCAGCAGCAGTATGACTTCAGATCCGCTGGAGGCGGTGGAGGCAGTAGCGGGGGTAGTGGATGTGGAAGCTGTTCAAGAAGCAGCTCACGAGATGCTCCTTCATACTCCGCAATTAACTACACGGCTCCATTCAGTAACAGATCGGAGTCTTCTGCTTCTGAAGTGGATGTTGGAAGCGAAGAGTTCACGGAGAAACGCCAACAACACAAGAAACAGCAACAGAAGAAACACATGAACCAACAACAACAGTCCACTGCTCTAAGTCAGCAAACACTATCCCACCTACCAGAAACTTCCAGTGCATCTGTTGTTGGAGCTTCATGTCGCGCTGTGGCCGAGGGCAACAACAGCATCAACGGGAAAAACGATGTTACTTCTTGCAACAGCAAAGATGATTCCTACAGCAAACCATCGGATGTCTGTACTACAGGAACCGCCCAGAACGGAGTTCAGCCACATAAGGAGTCTGCTATTCCTCAGTCGGTAATAATTCGTCGTACATCAAATGTTAGTTCCACATTCTCGTCAACAGATGTCAACAGAGCAACGACATCATCGCCTGGTGTGCCACATAATAATAACATCAGTAGTACCTGCAATGCCAAAATGTCCAAACCGTTGCCCACACCGGCTGTAGTATCCCCGAGTGGTGCTAAGTTTGTTCAACATTCATCGTCATCTAATGGGACATTATCAACATCATTAGCGTCGTCTAATTCAGGGTCGTCTACAATTCACCATCATCACTCTCAAATCCAGCAGCAACATCATCTAAGCAATAATACACACCATTACCTTCAAAATCACCAACATTCTCATCACACGGAAGCCAATAATCAGACGGTGCCTGATATACGAAAGACTCCCGTATCTACAGGTGATATTATGAAGCTGACCACACCTTTAACTCATAACATTGATTTACATGCCCACGAAGATGCATCCAGCCACAGTGAAAAGCTCTACGAACTGTCCGGTGGCGCTGGGCATGTGAATAAACTCTGTGACTTGACCTATCCATCAAACGGAGTCAATGATAAATTTTTCGAAATGTCGTTGTCAACTGGCGCACCAACGAATAAATATTACGACATGTCCGCTAGCTCCGCTAATTTATTATTTGACATGACATCCCCCAGTTCGAAACTTATACGAGATGTCTTCAACAAACGCAAACAACAAACTTTACGAGATGTCAACAGTTCATCATTCCGTGAAGAACTATTACGACATGTCGACAGGAAGTACGCCAACTAACAAATTTTACGACATGCGTTTAATGCACGAGAAAAACATGGCCACCACTGCAAATGACTATAGCACGTGTATCAAAGCTGCTGCTTGCTAGCTACGACAACTATGCCCAGGCCAGTGTGTATCAAAGTGCAGCTTTACAGGCACAAAGGTCTCTACCCTGTGATGCCCCAGGCCGGGTATACCAGTGTTATAGTCGATCCTCAACAGTATCACGTCGCCAATGGGTACGCCGTTCACTGATAGGACAATCCCACACCATTGGTAGTCGTCTGTGGTTTTTTTCTTTTTCTTTTCTGTCATTAATGGGGACAGCTCCTTACGACATCTGTGATGAAGATATAGGACAACAAACGCAGGAACCAGGGCAGCAATGGAAGATGGTTGTCTCTGTCAGTGGACACTGTCTGTTTCTTGTCTTTGCCATCATGTTTCAATATAAGAGTGAGGGAATTTTAGTTTGAGCATTATCTGTAATGTGAGCTGTCCCGAGGAGCGGGAACTTCCAATAGGAGTTCCGGTCCATTCCCAGTTCCATACTGTCTTCTTGAACCTGCACAAGGGCAATCCTGTTCCCGAATACCCCCTCTTTCTTCTCAGAGGAGCCTGCTGAGGACTGACACCATTGAAGCACTCATAGATTATTAAGAATGATTTTATATATAAGGAGTCCAATATTGTGGTTACTGCCATGTGAGAACAATGTATTTTAAAAGAAGTAATATTAATAACAAACACTCCGAAGCCTGCCTGCTTGATCGTTGACTTGTCGTTCAGAAAGCTATTTATTGCAAACTCCTGAACGTCAAATTGCCTAGAAAATCAACCTGGGATTGATCGCAACGTGCCGCAAAGGATATGGTATATTTTCAGGGGTCAGCGTGGACAAAAGGACATGTCATATTATCAGGTGTCAGCGTGGACAAAAGGACATGTCATATTTTCAGGTGTCGGCGTGGACAAAATAGCATTCGCTCTTAAACTTCCTGTTCGCTGAAGGAGGGGCAGTGGGTTCATTTCTTACACTGGGTCAGTTTTCTTTAAACGTTGACTTCTCGTTCAGAAAGCAATAGCAAACTACTGCACATAAAATTACCCAGAAACGCCCTACTAAGGACAAGCAATATTTACCCATGGGCTGACAGCGCCTGCTACCTTGGGGAAATACACGTTGTCAAATGCCTGCTGAAGTGGGACGCACTGATTTGCGAGTTCAGTTAGTTGCATATCCTTTACGTACGTAGCAGTCAACCCTGGCATTTTTTTGACTGTTCGTGATTCCTGGGTAAGTTTGTGTTCAGTAGTTTGCCATTGCTTTCTGAACGACCGGCACCGATAACATGTCATAGAAAACCAACGCAGCTGTGTTTCGAACACGGTATGCCAGATTACGAATTGCGTCCTAACTTTTTCTCCACGGAGCCGGTTATCTTCGAGTTAGGGGTCGCATAATTAGAGCGTGAAGCACCTCGACGAAGAAGAAACATAAATAGCAAGATTTTAAATTTTTAGTGAAGGTTATTATACGGTCTAATGTTATCATCTGCGGGCGATTTGGAAGCAGACTGTCTTGCACTTGTTTTCATACAATGATATGAGTGCCCGTCGTTTAAAAAAAAAGCAATGGAAAACTACTGAACTTAAACTTGCCAAGAAATCACTAACAGTCAAATAATGTTGGGGTCTACTGCGACGTTCTGTAATGTATATGCAACTAACTTTTTTTGTTATTATCCTATAGTCACGTCCCTCACTTAGCAGTTAATGATTATACTCATCTTCACTTTACAGACTAGCTTTTCATTGTGATGAACATCGTTTATTACTTTCTAATGGCCTACCTTGTTATAACACCATTTATACTTGATGAGGAAAACTAACACTGTCTCGATCCCAGATACATGAATGTTCTCCACATAAAAATAGCTTTGCCAACTGCCACAGGTATCAAGGAGAGTAGTTTTGGGGCCGATATTCTTGTTACGGGAGGCCAGTAGTTCATGTGAAAAGAGAGGGTTAGGTGGGGAAGGTGGAGTGGTTGGGGGGGGGGGGGTGATATTTCTAGTTGCTTGTGACTGGAAGTCCAATAGTTGATTCGGAAGGACAGGGGGGGGGGGGGGGGGGGGTATTTCTAGGTATTTGTGACCGGAAGTTAAAAGTTGAGGGGTTAGAGGAGGAGGGAGGCAATATTTATAGGTAACTGTGACTGGAGGCCGATAGTTAATGGTCAGGATTTATAGGTGCTTGTGACGGGAGACCAGTATTTAGTTGGCAGGGATTTCTATATCACTTGTGACTGGAGACCAGTATTTAGTGACTGGGATTTCTAGGTCACTGTGGCGGAAGATCAGTAGTTAGAGGCTGCAATTTATAGGTCAGTGTGACGGAAGGCCAGGAGTTAGGGACGGTAATTCAAGGTCATTGTGACGGGTGGCCAGTATTAGGGGCGGTATTTCTAGGTCTTTGTGACGAGAGTTCAGAAGTTAGAGGCCGGGATTTATATGGCATTGTGGCTGACGGCCAGCAGTTAGGGCGGTATTTCTAGATATCGTAACTGAAGACCAGCAGTTAGGGTCGTATTTCTAGGTATTGTAACTGAAGGCCAGCAGTTAGGACGGTATTTCTAGTTATCGTAACTGAAGGCCAGCAGTTAGGGCGGTATTTCTAGGTATCGTAACTTGAAGGCCAGCAGTTGGGGCGATATTTCTAGGTATCGCAGCTGAAAGCCAGCAGTTAGGGTGGTATTTCTATGTATCGTATCTGAAAGCCAGCAGTTAGGGTGATATTTCTAGGTATCGAAACTGAAGGTCAGCAGTTATGGCGGTATATCTAGGTATCGTAACTTGAAGGCCAGCAGTTGGGGCGATATTTCTAGGTATCGTAACTGAAGGCGAGCAGTTTGAGATGCGGTATTTCTAGGTCATTATGACTGGAGGCCGTCAATTAGGAGCCGATATTTCTTGTTTAACTGTAGCGGAAGGCAAGAAGTCAAGGGCACATATATCTATCATTGTGGCGGGAAACCAGCAATCTCCCATTAGTTTCAGTTTTCACTATACGTGTTTTCGCTTTGCTCTGGTTATAATTCATTTCCTGGTTTTAATTGTCTTTTTAAATAATATTAGGTTAGTAAAATGTGGGCATAAAAGATTTATAACATTGTTGAAAAGTAAGTGAAGACGCGAAGAGAAAAATGTTACCCCAAACAAGGGGAAATCCTTCAAGTCCTTTATGAACTAAACGCGTTCGGGCCTTTTCTGGATAACCTCGACTCTTTATGCTACTCCACAGTTGGCTAGTCTGTTCAGCTTAGCTTAACTCAGAGCCAAATATCCTTGCATGCCCATGCTACGTGGATGTCAGAAAAACTAGATGTTACACATGTGACGTTTCGAAACAATTTCTAACCCACGTTTAATCCGCATTAAGAATCTCCACAATGTCTCCGTACTGTGGTACACATTAAGAAGTGGTCATTGTTACATAACCCACACGTGCACACATGCACAGACACACACACTCATATATATATATATATATATATATATATATATATATATATATATATATATATATATATATATATATATATATATATATATATATATATAAAACATTTTTTGTATGTGCATAAAGATGTGTAATTATTATGTAAATTAAGGTATTGTAGAACACTAAACATTAAAGTAAACATATTTGCATCCAGTCTTTGGAAATTGTGTTACGTAATACATGTAGTGTGTCACTTATATCTGTCTGAACTGAAACAAACTGGTCCCTACAGGAGTTTGAGAACTGAAATACGACAAAACCCACAGGAAAATGGTGACTCTGCAAGTAGGGGGACGGGAGAATACCTGTAACGACTGATACATGGTTTTCGTTACTAATGTGCGATACACATCTTTCTTCGTTAATTTGTGACGATAACTTTCTTCATTCAGATTTTATATAAGGATATATAGCTTTCGTGGTTAATTTGTGATACATGGCCATCTTCGTTCAGATTGGATATAGTGATACATGGCCTTCGTGGTGAAGATTTGATTCAGTGATACATGGTCTTTTTCGTAAATTTCTGATATAGTGATACATGCTCTTCTTCGTTAAGATTTAATACAGTGATACACGGCCTTCTTCGTTAAAATTTGATGTAGTGAATCATGGCCTTCTTAGTTAGGATTTGATATAGTGATACATGACCTTCTTAGTTAGGATTTTAAAAAGTTATAGATGGCCATCTAAGTTAAGATTTGATATTGTGATACATGGCCTTCTTTGGTCAGATTTGATATTGTGATACATGGCCTTCTTTGGTCAGATTTGATATAGTGATACATGGCCTTCTTTGGTCAGATTTGATATAGTGATACATGACCTTCTTAGTTAAAATTTGATATAGTGATACATGACCTTCTTAGTTAAAATTTGATATAGTGATACACGGCATTCTTTGTTCAGATTCATATAGTGATACATAGCCTTGGAAGCGAAGATTTGATACACAGTTATCCTGGTAAGATGTGATACACAGCCTTCATCGTTAAGATTTGATACAGTGATACATGGTCTTCTTGGTAAATTGATGGTACATGGCCTACTTCGTTAAAATTTGCTACGCATCTTTCTTCGTTCATATTTCGCCTTCGTGGTGAAGACGTGATTCATAGCCATTTCATTAAAATTTGATACATAGCCTTCTTCCTTAGGATTTGATATAGTGATACATAGTCTTCGTGGTAAAGATTTAATATAGTGATACATAGACTTCGTGGTGAAGATTTGATGTAGTGATACATAGTCTTCGTGGTAAAGATTTAATATAGTGATACATAGTCTTCGTGGTGAAGATTTGATGTAGTGATACATAGTCTTCGTGGTGAAGATTTGATGTAGTGATACATAGTCTTCGTGGTACAGATTTAATATAGTGATACATAGACTTCGTGGTGAAGATTTGATGTAGTGATACATAGTCTTCGTGATGAAGATTTGATATACACCTGTCTTAGTTCAGGTTTAATACACAGACTTCTTGATGAACATTTTAAACACGGCCCTCTTGGTGAAGATGTGATACATAGGTTTGAAAATTGTAAACAATACGTCGAACACATAACAAACTACAGGAAAAGTCAATAAGTAACAGAAATTTTATTATAAAGTGCATGGGGAGTGTGGACAACAGAACATTTTATTTCAGAATACAAACTGGCTCCTAGCAGATTCAGTGCCAAACAAAAAGTGGGCTTGGACAAAACAAAAATGTGTGGTGGAAATTGGGAAGCAGGGTGTACCACAGTTATGACTTAACAGTTATATGATAGCATTTATCAAATTAAAGGGGATTGCTTGGGGAAAACTACTGTATATAACCCCATAGTAGTTACAAGTTACAAGACGATTAATCATCCCATGGCACTTAATCAGTTAAGCAATACCCCATGTAGGAGTCGTGAGGATCGATCAGTTTGCGCATGCGCAATAGCGATTACCAAGTGGGCGCCTCACTATCGACATGCACAGTGCAAGAACAACAAGGCGTTTTGTTTTAGTTAGCGTGTGTAAAATCTTGTGTAATATACAGAAGAATAATTGTTCAGTGTGGAGACGGTTTAGAGAGATAAACAGCACATTAAAGATGACAATTGTCAAATCTATATCAACACTAACATATGAAGCAGAAACATTGACAATAAAGAAGCAATTGGAAAGTCGAACTGAAGCCCCGGAGATGTTGATGTACAGAACAATGTGTCGCTCAAAAGTCGACAGGGTCGACTTCATGGCACCGGTTTTTATCCCATATGGTTCAGTCTCTTTCCGCAGCGCGGAAATCGTCGCACAAAGTACGAACTCCGTAGCTCCAGCGACGACCCCTAGGAGTCTCCAAAACAATGCGCTCGTGAACCGAAGGACGCTGCCCGGAATCGAGCCTACAACCTTCGGAGCCCGAGTCAGACGGCTTTGATCACTTCGCCACAGAGACTCCCACAATGTGTCGTGTTTCATGGAAACAAAACTACTCAAATGCAGAGGTTCTAGAAGCTGGGAATGAAAACAGAGTTCGTGAAAGGAATAAAATGGATGCAAGTTCTATATTTTGGGGACATTAAAAGACTCGAGACAACTATACTGAGGGGAAGAGATGAAGACATGAGTGCAAAAGGTAGACAGCGATACAAGTTAGAGATAACATCAAGAGATGGACGAACAGCAGTCGGTCAGTATGCACAAGAGCACGAGATAGTGTTGTAAACATCGCAGGCAACTTCCATTGTGGAGACGAAATCTGATTGATTGATTGATTGATTGATTGATTGATTGTTATTTGATGACAAAGTAGCTAGCTAAAGACCCCCGCAGCTAACTACCGAAGACCCGCTACGAAGAACTGTGTAGATTGCAATAATAACAAACCCAATTATGGTTGTTGAAGATGTTGTTGCTGTTGTTGTTGTCCTCGCCGCCGTTGTCGTCGTCGTCGTTGTCGTTGTTGTTACTTGTAAGTTCCCCGAAGAACTGTGAGTTTCATCTCTTTAAGTCCAATGCAAGGATGTTAGGTCTTAGCCTGAAGGACTGAGGGTGGGGTAGAGGATTTTCTCTCAACTCGGTACCCAACTACCGTCTCCACAAAGATTGTATTGCAGAGTGTTCCGCAGCGGGGTATGTAAAAAGAGTACTGAAAGTTGACATCTGAGGACAGGCATATTAGGATGTCACCAGGTCATGATTACATGAGCGCCCACACTTATCGTGGTGATGGTGAGGTCATGATTAAGCTCAGCATATGCGGAGTGGCTGACACTATGCTTATAGTGATAATGTGTCCTCCACAGCTTTTAGGTACATGACTGTCAACAGTTTACAATACATTGACCAGAGAAGACCTACAGTGACACCACCCCCTGATCTTAGCGTAGTTAATAGAACCCCAAGCCTTCTCGGATAAGGGCAAAAGCTAGTTACATGTTACAATGATTAAAACTCCTTCACCAGATGAAAATCGATAAGAGTAGGCCTAATAGGCAGTGGCCCAAGCAAAATTTAAAAATAAAAAAAGACCTACCCTCACAAGAATATGTCTAACATGTGTGGTACTGATATTCACATATATAGATTGCAATGTGTTGAGGACATCCTTGTCAGATCTATGGGAGGAGTGTGAAGCACCATGTTTTTACCTGAGTGTGCTGTACAAGTGATCAAAGACAAGCCGAACAGCATAGTTGGTTGTTCAGGTCTATGATTGAGATGTCGATGATTGATATGTCGATGATTGTAATGACCAGTAATGACTCCTTCTTCAGATGACTGGTCGAGCATCGAAGTACACAGATAAAAGGTCAAATTGCAATCCTGACAGAATCTGGTTGTATTCCCATCCATTGGGTTGTATCTTCTAAAACCTACCACTGGCACCTTGCATTCTTGACGGACGATAGTTTGTTACAGTGCGCTTCATAAAAGGCACATTAACTACAACCAATGTGGTAGAGCAGGGATGGAGTTATGCCTCTTATGCCTCTCCATAGCATAAAGCCTGGCTTGAATTGTAGAGAACATGCAGCGTGATCCTTCTCTCAGTCTGTTAGTTTACTCCAGAGGACAGGTAACACCAATACACATGGAAAAATACAAGCTGCAAAAGCTGCCGGATCAACAAAGCAATGCTCTAACTGTCCGCCTGTCAGAGTTACGATCCTCAGAGTTTCAGAGTTTCGTTTTGATCAGTTGCCAATCAAGGCTTAGGGCGTGGTCTGCCCTGCCACGACATTTAGCCTTAAGGTCGTATTTCCTCGCACCATGGTAAGGCTTGTACCCTCCCAATTGCGCCCTTCCGCCCGAAGCCGTTGGCATAATGTGGGGTGTCGAGTTGGGTAAATGCCGCCCAACATTCGGTGCTAACAGAAAGCAGGTAGTACCGTCTACTGTCCAACTGTAGCTCAGTCAAATCTCTCACTAAGACCTGACATACGGAGAAACAACTAACATAAGACATAAACATGAAGGTAAGAAGATTGATTGATTGATTGATTTAGGAACCGACATCACAGCATTCGGGACATTCCCATAATGAAGGTAAGAAGAGACCAGATACAATGCCCATATTACCAGTAAGCAGCTATGGCACAATACTAGAGGTATGGGCGAGAGCAGGAAATATTCACAGAAATAAAAGTAACGGCCAACGGTTAGCGATGACTAACTCGAATTCTGGTGTGACTATATTTTTTTCTTTTCATTTCCTGCCTTGTGTTCATAGGTTATCTACTTCTCTCCCACTGTCGTCTATAAGTAACAATCAATGTGTGTCACAATAATATCAATAGCTACGTCGATGGTAGCTTGACTACCGGCTGAGTCTCCCTGTAGGAGAGACTGGTGAGTATGGACCAGACGAAATGAAACATTGGGCGACAGTTTTAATGAAACTGCAGATGTGGGCCACATATTTGAAGAAACATTTCAACGCTGGGCCACAGACTTGATGAGACAGTGCAATGTTGGGCCACAGACTTGACGAAACAGTGCAATGTTGGGAGACATACTTAAAGAAACAATGCAATGTTGGGCCACAGACGTCATGAAACAGTGCAATGTTGGGCCATAGACTTGATGAAACAGTGCAACAATGGCCCACAGACTTGACGGAAGAGTACACGGTTGGGCGACAGTTTTAACGAAACTGTAAATTTGGGCCCACAGATTTAAAGAAACATTCAAAGTTGGGCCACGATTTGATGAAACAGTGCAATGTTGGGCCACTGACTTGACGAAACAGTGCAATGTTGGGCCATAGACTTGACGAAACAGTGCAATGTTGGGCCATAGACTTGACGAAACAGTGCAATGTTGGGAGACATACTTAAAGAAACAATGCAATGTTGGGCCACAGACTTGATGAAACAGTGCAACGATGGGCCACAGACTTGACGGAAGAGTACAAGGTTGGGCAACAGTTTTAACGAAACTGTAAATTTGGGCCACAGATTTAAAGAAACATTTCAAAGTTGGGCCACGATTTGACGAAACAGTGTAATGTTGGGCCTCGGACTTGATGAATCAGTGGAATGATGGGCCACAGACTTGATAATACAGTGCAACATTGGTCCATGAACTTGATGAAACAGTGCAATGTCTGGCCACAGACTTGACGAAACAGTGCAATGTTGGGCCACATACTTAAAGAAACAGTGCAATGTTGTGCCACAGACTTCATGAAACAGTGCAATGTTGGGCCAAAGACCTGATGAAACAGTGCAACATTTGGCCATTAACTTGATAAAACAGTGCAACATTAGGCCGTGGACTTGATGTAACAGTGCAACAATTGTCCATGAACTTGATAAAACAGTGCAACGTTGAGCCATGGACTTGATGAAACAGTGCAACATTTGGCCATGCACTTGATAAAACAGTGCAACATTGGGCTACGGACTTGATGAAACAGTGCAACTTTTGGCCATGAACTTGATGAAACAGTGCAACATTGGGCAATGGACTTAATAAAGCAGTGCAACATTTGGCCATGACCTTGATGAAACAGTGCAATATTGGGCCATGGGCTTGATGAAACAGTGCAACATTTGACCACGAACTTGATAAAACACTACAACATTGGGCCATGGACTTGATGCAACATTTGGCCATGAACTTGGTAAAACAGTGCAACATTGGGCCATGGACTTGATGAAACAGTGCAACATTTGGCCATGAAATTGATAAAACAGTGCAACATTGGGCCAAGGCCTTGATAAAATAGTGCAACATTTGGCCATGGAATTCATGAAATAGTGCAACATTGGGTCATTAACTTGACGAAAGATTGCACGCTGGGCCGCAGACTTCATGAAATAATGCAATGTTGGGAAACAAACTTGACGAAACAGTGCAATGTTGGACCACAGACTTCATGAAACAGTGCAATGTTGGACCACAGACTTCATGAAACAGTGCAATATTGGGCCACAGACTTCATGAAATAGTGCAATGTTGGGCCACAAACTTGACGAAACAGTGCAATGTTGGGTCGCAGACTTTATGAAGCAGTGCAATGTTGGGCCACAGACTTCATGAAACAGTGCAATGTTGGGCCACAGACTTCGTGAAACAGTACAATGTTGGGCCACAGACTTCATGAAACAGTGCAATGTTGGGCCACAGACTTCATGAAACAGTGCAATGTTGGGCCACAAACTTCATGAAACAGTGCAATGTTGGGCCACAGACTTCATGAAACAGTGCAATGTTGGGCCACAAACTTCATGAAACAGTGCAATGTTGGGCCACAGACTTCATGAAACAGTGCAATGTTGGGCCACAGACTTCATGAAACAGTACAATGTTGGGCCACAAACTTGACGAAACAGTGCAATGTTGGGCCGCAGACTTTATGAAGCAGTGCAATGTTGGGCCACAGACTTCATGAAACAGTGCAATGTTGGGCCACAGACTTCATGAAACAGTGCAATGTTGGGCAACAGACTTCATGAAACAGTGCAATGTTGGGCCACAGACTTCATGAAACAGTACAATGTTGGGCCACAAACTTGACGAAACAGTGCAATGTTGGGCCGCAGACTTTATGAAGCAGTGCAATGTTGGGCCACAGACTTCATGAAACAGTGCAATGTTGGGCCACAAACTTGACGAAACAGTGCAATGTTGGGCCGCAGACTTTATGAAGCAGTGCAATGTTGGGCCACAGACTTCATGAAACAATGCAATGTTGGGCCACAAACTTGACGAAACAGTGCAATGTTGGGCCACAGACTTGACGAAACAGTACAATTTTGGGCCACATACTTCACGAAACAGTGCAATGTTGGGCCACAGACTTCATGAAACAGTGCAATGTTGAGCCACAGACTTCATGAAACAGTGCAATCTTGGGCCACATACATGATGAAACAGTGCACTGTTGGGCCACATACTTCATGAAACAGTGCAGAGTTGGGCCACAGACTTCAGAGGTTCTTGTAATTTAAGACTCCTAGTCAAGAATGAGAAGTCAAAATTTAATTCCAACCGACGGCTCTTGCGATTGAACCCGCCTGCACACTGGAATTAACCTTCACTAATACCTTAACCATCAGGCGACTGCGCATTGGAATTTTAAGCGCATGCGCTCTTATTCATTCGTCCATGTTGAACTCCGGCGTTGGTGATGAGAGCAACGTCCTACAAAGAACATGCAACAATTTAAAATTAGTGCAAAGAGAGTCGCATGTTAGTTGACAATGATACCAGCAGTAGGGACAAGAAAGAATACGATTGGAAAACACATCTACCGAATAATATCCCCTTTGGTAGTTCATTCTTTCTAACAGAAACATGAGACAAAAGAATACGGAGAAACTAATGCAAAATGATGCATTACGAAGAAGTCAGCCAATTAAAGATTGCTTCTATTTTTCTATTGGCAATAACGAGAACTCACATTCGCTTCGTTTCTGATCGTTTTCATCCTTCAGTAGCTTTTCTTTGGAATCCACCGGCTCCAATAACACTATACCCGTCCTCAGCTCTAATTAATGTCACATTTTGCCTAAAAGGGAAACGTTAAGTTGTCTTAAGCTGCTACTGAGAGGAGGAGGAAGGGGTAAAAAAGAAAGACAGCTGACTTTAGTGGATTTGCAAATTTAGAAAACAAGGAGCCATATTGGCTTGCTTGATGGCAGCGATGAACCGGAAACAGTTGGAATCCACCGGAAAAGCGGAATAACGGCATCTCTGCCCCATGGTCGAATCGCCGCCAGTATGGTAAGATAACTCTGATGGCCTTTTCGTGTTTCCTAGAAATCGTCAGCTAATTATGTGAAGTTATCTTTTCATTGACTTGCAGGCTGGTCCCGGTAACGACAGTGTCGATAATAAAAAGCCCTCTATTTTTAGACGTCAGCAGACGATAGTGGGGGTAAAAACATAGCTGTGTAGTAGCAGACATTTTGGTTTTGTATTTTTGTCAGCATTTGTTTTCTAGAAAATGCATATTTTGTCGATTAGTAGGCATCGCAGTCATTTGTATTAGGCAAATTCGTAAGCCTTGTATCGATCATTCGAAAGTTATTTTTGTTTTAAACTGTCACTTGATATGTAATTTCTTCTTCCTCTTTCGTTCGCTTGAAATTTGCCTTTCACTGCAAAGTTGTCTCTTGTATGAAATTAACTGTCTTTTTGAGAGTTTATCTTCCACTGTCGTTTCTCTAGGCCAGAAGGTTTGCCTAGTTTTGTTGTATTTTGGGCAGTCCACATTTGCAGATGGTTGATTCTCCAAACTTGAACTTTGTGTACATGTGGTTGCGTAATCTACTGTGTCCTATTCTGAGGCCAGAAGAAACGTAATTCTTTCTGTACAAAGTATGTGTTGCTTTTAAGCGGTATTTAAACCTTTCTCTCTTTAGTATGTGTTGCTGTTATTATCATCTCCTGTGCCCACATCGGTAGACATTGGGGTGTCAACGTTCGCCATCTCACAATTTTAGGGTTTCCATGTGAGTGTGTGTGTGTGGGGGGGGGGGGAAATTAAGACCACAGATTGGCATACTCAAACTGGCTTCAAGAAAACACAAAACGCGATCGTCCTCTTTCTTGAATTATGTGTGAGCGTGCCTCTCTCTCTCTCTCTCTCTCTCTCTCTCTCTCTCTCTCTCTATATATATATATATATATATATATATATATATATATATATATATATATATATATATATATATATATATTATATATATATATATATATATATATATATATATATACGCGTATGTAAAAGAGGAATGACATTTTGGAAATTGTGGGTAACAAGAAACTTCATGGGAAATAAAAAGCGGCCAGTGAGGTAGTGATCATATAACCCACTGAGTGCCAAGTGGTTAATAAAGGTAATGAGTCAGCGCCTTATATTTAACATTTCTGAATCGTGGAAGAGAGTCCTTTACTATCTCACGTGATTATCACCAGTATGTTAATTTCGTGGTCTTCTCCTTACTATAAGACCGTTTTGTACGATCACATAAATTGACTCTAATGTCACTATATATTCTAATCGTGGTGCTGTTTTCTTCTATTTGTTTCTTTCCTATTCGTGAGCTGCAACCTATTTCCGTTCGTACCTTCTGGCTCGCATCCGATGTCATTAAAACCTTAGAACCCGCAACTGAAGTCCGTACGTACCGTACAGACTGCAACCGATTTCCCTAGTACCTTCTAGCTCGCGACCGATTTCCTTATGCCGGCCAGACTGCAACTGATTTCCGTATGCACCTTCACAACAATTATAATTTCTGTTTAGCTATTCATCGGAGCAGTGGCTGCGTTAGAGAAGTTGCCATAAGTGCGGTTGGACTGAGCAGTCGATGCTTGGGCTCGTGACCTGCTAACAGAGAGAAAGATTGGCAACCTAATAAATGCATGCATTCAGCCCTATAACATGTGATGACCTTATGTCATCCCATACCCATTGCAGAAGACTGCTGCGTGGCATTGTTTTCCCCCGGGACATTGGGTTGAATGTAGTTGACAATGGCATACAAAAATACCGGTTTAGACAAATATAGCCAAGAAACGCCGATATCAACCATTCCGTAAATGCTGTGGGTGCTGACCCTGGAGAGGAGATGCAGAGCTATGAAAGACAATACTCTTGACGATGGTTGGTACATTGGTGTCGGGTCAAGAGGGAGGTAACCACAACAGTCTGACTCCGATGGATACAGGCCCTTCCCACAGCTCAAACAACCTGAACGTCAACATGTCCGACTCAAGAGTTAAAGCTCAGCTTTCCAGGAGATTATCAGCCAACCAAGCAACAAAGAAGTCAAGCAACAAACCAACTAAGCAACAAGTCAACGAAACAACAAAGCAACAAGCCAATCAAGCAACAAACCAACCAAGTAGCAAACCAACAAGAAATAAAACATAACCAAGCAACAAATCAACCAAGCAACAGACATACCAAGCAACAAATCAACACAGCAAGAAACCAACCAAGCAACAAACCAACAAAGCAAGAAATCAGCCAAGTAACAAACCAACAAAGCAAGAAACCAACCAAGCAAGAAATCAACCAAGCAAGAAGCCAAACAAGCATCAGACCAACCAAGCAACAAACCAACAAAGCACGAAATCAGCCAAGCAGTATATCAACCAAGCAACAAACTAACCAATTAACAAACCAACCAAGCAAGAAGCCAACCAAGCAACAAACCAACCAAGTAACAAACCAACAAAGCAAGAAACCAACCAACCAAGAAATCAACCAAGCAAGAAGCCAAACAAGCATCAGACCAACCAAGTAACAAACCAAACAAGCATCAAAACAAATAAGCAACCCAACAAACAAGCAACACACCGTTCAAGCAACAAACCAGCCAAGTAACCATCTATGTTTGCATTCTATGTCTCATAGCGGTAATACAATTTTCGAATGAGGTCAGCGTGGCCGACTGGATAAGAGCGCTAGTTCTTAAACATCCGGTGTGCTGATACCGGGGTAGCGGGTTCATCCCGTAAACCAGTCAGTCCTACTAACATGTTGACTTTTTGTCCTTGACTTTGGGGCATAAATTACAGATACCTCTGAAGTCGGAGTGGGTTCTCCTGATGACGAGGAACACTGGTAATAGGGAAAGCTAATACACACGTAAAAATCAGGTTCTGGACCCGTAGTTTTATAGACAAATCAGGTGCTAGACTCATAGTTTTATTGACAAATCAGGTGCTAGACCCATAGTTTTATAGACAAATCAGGTGCTAGACCCATAGTTTTATTGACAAATCAGGTGCTAGACCCATAGTTTTATTGACAAATCAGGTGCTAGACCCATAGTTTTATTGACAAATCAGGTGCTAGACCCATAGTTTTATTGACAAATCAGGTGCTAGACCCATAGTTTTATTGACAAATCAGGTGCTAGACCCATAGTTTTATTTACAAATCAGGTGCTAGACCCATAGTTTTATTGACAAATCAGGTGCTAGACCCATAGTTTTATTGACAAATCAGGTGCTAGACCCATAGTTTTATAGACCAATCAGGTGCTAGACCCATAGTTTTATTGACAAATCAGGTGCTAGACCCATAGTTTTATTGACAAATCAGGTGCTAGATCCATAGTTTTATAGACCAATCAGGTGCTAGACCCATAGTTTTATTGACAAATCAGGTGCTAGACCCATAGTTTTATTGACAAATCAGGTGCTAGACCCATAGTTTTATTGACAAATCAGGTGCTAGACCCATAGTTTTATTGACAATCAGGTGCTAGATCCATAGTTTTATAGACCAATCAGGTGCTAGACCCATAGTTTTATTGACAAATCAGGTGCTAGACCCATAGTTTTATTGACAAATCAGGTGCTAGACCCATAGTTTTATTGACAAATCAGGTGCTAGATCCATAGTTTTATAGACCAATCAGGTGCTAGACCCATAGTTTTATTAACAATCAGGTGCTAGACCCATAGTTTTATTGACAAATCAGGTGCTAGACCCATAGTTTTATTGACAAATCAGGTGCTAGATCCATAGTTTTATAGACCAATCAGGTGCTAGACCCATAGTTTTATAGACAAATCAGGTGCTAGACCCATAGTTTTATTGACAAATCAGGTGCTAGACCCATAGTTTTATTGACAAATCAGGTGCTAGATCCATAGTTTTATAGTCCAATCAGGTGCTAGATCCATAGTTTTATAGACCAATCAGGTGCTAGACCCATAGTTTTATTGACCAATCAGGTGCTAGACCCGTAGTTTTATAGACCAATCAGGTGCTAGATCCATAGTTTTATAGACCAATCAAGTGCTAGATCCATAGTTTTATAGTCCAATCGGGTGCTAGACCCATAGTTTTATAGACCAATCAGGTGCTAGATCCATAGTTTTATAGACCAATCAGGTGCTAGACCCATAGTTTTATAGACCAGTCAGGTGCTATACCCATAGTTTTATAGACAATCAGGTGCTGGACCAATAGTTGTATAGACCAATCAGGTGCTACACCCACTGTTTTCTAGACCAATCGGCACACGGTGCATGATGAGGTCAGTATCACGTCAGCCTACTTTTACTTCCCACACATTTTCTGGTACCCATTTTAGGCTGCGTTGATCTTGGATCCCAGGTCAATTTGAAAACTTGGAATTTGCTCCAATGCGGATGGAACCCAGAACTACGGGGCCAGTAGGCGAGCGTCTAACCACTACACTACCGAAACTCCAACCGTTAAGCTGTACTTGCCTATATATGTTGTTATATGATACCAAGTGACAGAGGGACTCTTACAAGAGATCAAAATTTTCTGGAACATACGAACCACCAGAACATGAAATTAACATCTTACGAAATTACGTAATGAACTGTACACCTTTTCAATTACGTAGCGAATTGATTGAATTAATGATGCGATTAAACAATCGTACTGTCAAAATATATATGATCTGGTTATGGACAAACTCCACTGATTTAGTCCGAAATTTATAAAGCCGTTTAAGGAATTACGCCCTGGTAATTAGGCCCCCGAAAAGCTGGAAATCTGAGACAAAGCCGAGGGCCTATCGCGGGGCCGTTTTATGCAAATCGAAGTCTCTGGCATGTCAGCGGATCGGAAAGGCCCAATACGCTCACCCCCGGTGCTTGCTGGAACCATTATAGGGAAGATATTGTCACTTCCGGCTAGCGTCAAATCACTCGCCTTATTGCTTCCATTAACAGGAAGTGACGAGTGTCAGGTTGTTTCTGCCGCTGCGCGCGCATTGTTTCACGCAGCAGGACGTCTCAATATGCTAATGATCATGGCGTGTCATTGACCCTGCATAGCTATGATAAATCAATTAATTTGCTCCACGCGAGTATTTCAAACAAATCCTCGTCCATTGGAAGTCAAGACCCCCTATTAGTTTCCAGATCACCGGTCCATTAATGCGATATTAAGGCGCCGAATGCCAGGCATCAGCAGTTCACTATTTCCAGTGACTGGTGCCCTGCTGTAAAGGAAGGATCCTGAGACCCGTGTGTCGGGTTCAGTATGGCATAGTGTACCAAAGAAAAGCCATGGCAATCGCTAATATTAGCTACTAATTTTTATGGCTGCGTTTGTTAAATGTGCTTTTGACTTCATCAACTATTAATTAGCTGTGTCTATAGATGTTTGTTATGGTTCAACAAGCCCAATATCAGATAATTTCTTTGGTTTTCCTCCTTCAAGGGGATTGCGTTGCAATTAGTTATGCAACGCTTGAAAGCAGAGGTCCGTCTTCGGAATGCATTGATTTAAAGTTTACTTTCAATAGCCAGATTCCACCCAAGGTGCTGGGCTTTATCTATGGTTAGATTTAGTCTTCTAAAAATTTTGCCAGAACACAAAATTACAGCCTACTTTTTTCCAACGCCCGTGGGATTATCAACATGCGCAACATGCAATTAGTACTCCTTGTTTAGCGCCATTATTCGAGAAAGGCTAGGTATATCATCTCACTACCCAAGAGAATAAGGGACAGTGTGATATCGTCAGCGGAAACAAACAGTTTTTGACAAAATCTCAGCCTTATATCGGGAGCCAATCACGAAGCTGTTGTCTTCGAATCCTTATCTAAGCATAACAATGTGGGTTTGTAGTAGGCAAGGGTACAGTAAATGCTGTGTATATACTGAGAACCGTAATCGAACGTTCTATAGAAGTAAACAAAGATCTACACCTTTGCTTTATTGACTACACAAAGGTTTTTGATAAAGTGAGACATGTCAACATGATAAGGATGCTTGAAGATCTACAAATTGATGGGAAAGACCTTAGACTTGTAAAAAACATATATTGGAAACAACAAGCTGCCATAAGAGTTGATAATGAAGTAAGCCAATATCAGCCTATTAAGAGAGGTGTGAGACAGGGATGTGTAATGTCTCCAGATCTGTTTTCCCTGTACAGTGAAAATATTTTCAGAAATATTGAAAATATGGAAGGAATCAACATTGGGGGACGATGCATCAATAACATTAGATATGCAGATGATACAGTCTTGATTGCAGACAATGAACAGGATCTGCAAAATTTAGTAGATGCGGTTGTTACACACACAGTGAACAACAAGGGTTAGAATTAAATTGTAAAAAGACACAGATTATGGTCGTCACTAGGAAGAACGAAATACCACAGTGTAATATACAAGTAAATGGGAATATTCTTCAACAAGTGAATAGGTACAATTATCTCGGAACAGTAATAACATCTGATGGGAGATGCCTTGAAGAGATTAGAACAAGGATCGCCATGGCAAAAGTAGCCTTTAGCAAGATGAAAAACATACTGACCAATAAAAAGATGTCAATTGAAACGAGAAAAAGAGTGTTGAGATGCTACATAGAACCTGTACTTTTATATGGATGTGAAATTTGGACAATGAGCAGCCAGGCTGAAAAACATCTGATGGCTGTAGAAATGTGGTTTCTGAGGAAAATGCAAAGAATACCATGGACAGCCAGAAAGACCAATGAACAAGTCCTTCAAGAAACAAATGAAGATCGTAAACTGATCAGAGACATTAGACGTAGACAGTCACAATTTTTTGGGCATGTTATGAGAAGAAATGATTTGGAGAACTTGGTGACAACTGGTAAGATCGAGGGGAACAGACCAAGGGGAAGACCTAGAAACAAGTATCTGGATGGCTTGGCCTTGTGGCATGGTCGAGACAGAAACACGGAACTGATCCACGACTCTGTTGATCGAGTGAGATGGCAGAACATGACCGCCCACGCTTACCGGCATGGCACATGATGGATGGATGGATTTGATGTCAGTGACCTCAGCTCCCAGCCTAAGATGGGTACATTAAAAATATCCTGGGAAATAAAGGTAACCTGTGAGGTATTGACCACACCACTCATTGTGTGCCGTCGGTCTAACAAAACGAGGTTAGCACCATATACTGCATACGTCTGATGGCACGAAAAGGGATTCTTTTCCGCGAGTTTCACATGGTAAGGGCTTGGGTGTCATCTCTAATACTTGCGTATGTGTTTGGTGTATGTGACGTCAAGTGCACCTAATATGACCCTAATTCTGCGGTATCAATAAGGACATGTGTGGCGGGCTGTTGTGTTGGCATTCTGGCAGCGAGCGGCATTGTGCGTGTATGCCTGTGCGTGTATGCCTGTTAGTTTGTCGGGACTGCTGTCTGTTCCACCTTTCACATGGAACAGAGAGGAGTATTTTGTGTGATATTCAATGGCACAGGAACGGGGCATTACGGGGTGACCCTTTGCTGTTAAGCTGGAACCGCGACTAACGACTAACAGTTTTCATTAACGGGTAAGCTGCATAAAGTCTACAAACTATTATCAACACAACCAAGATGGTTTGTAACTAGAAACCACGAGGATGAAACTAAATATGAAAAATACTCATACTATTGATGCTATTTAATAAACAATTTTGGAACAAATTGGAAATCAGAACATATAGATCGCAAGAACGTTAATGCACATAACCAGCTCAGCCGTAAAGAATCAGTTAAATATCAGATTAAAGACGTGTGACAACAGGCTGACGTCAGCACGGCCGAATGGATAAGAACATGCGTTCTGAAACATCCGGTGTGCTTATGCCAAGGTAGGGGGTTCAACCCCTGCGTCGGAAATTGGACTTAAATGTTGACTTCTCGTCTTTGACTTGGGGATGTACATTACAGGTACCTCTGAAGTCGGCGTGGGTTCCCCTGGTAGAGAGGGGCACTGGTAAAATAGGGAAAGCTAATCCACACGCAAAATTGAGTCCAGTGCTACTAGAAGTAGTGTGTATGGACTACGCTTGATTTAAAAGCGAGCGGGTGCAAAGAAAAATAAACATTAAAGACAGGAGATACTGATGAATGTGACTGTGGAACTGGTAAAATGACAGATACACATTTGTTGTAGGAGAGTCCAACATATACAGAACAGAGACAAGAATGTTGGCCTACACTCGTTCCAGAGGGGACGAACTCTATGGGGATATCAACAAGCTTAAGTCGACTGCTGTTCTCTTTGCATGTATTCACACTGACTTTGAAGGTGAAGGAAGAAGAAGAATAAAGAATTGAAATAAATCTAACAGATATGGGCACCAGGTTTACATTACACACACATTACTTCTCGCTAAAATAACAAGAAACAAAAGAAATATACAAGACATAGAAAGCGCTAGTGGAGAGAGAGAGAGCGAGGGAGAGAGAGAGAGAGAGAGAGAGAGAGAGAGAGAGAGAGAGAGAGAGAGAGAGAGAGAGAGGAGAGAGAGAGAGAGATAATAAAGGATCTAGGAATCATGGGGGGGATCATACTAATCTGGAAAACCCCATAGATACATTGTTGCACATACATCCAGTTATCACAACACGTTGGTCTACCTGTGAACTAACTTTGGTTCCACTTAAAGGCAACATGCTTAATAGCACGACTTTCCGGGCAGGTATACCAACACATTGGAGCACGTATTTAGCGTGAGTACCCCAAGGCGGGTATAACAACACATTTGAGCACGTATTTAGCGTGAGTATCCCAAGACGGGTATAACTACACATTGGAGCACGTATTTAGCGTGAGTACTCCAAGACGGGTATAACAACACACTGGAGCACGTATTTAGCGTGAGTATACCAAGGCGGATATAACAACACATTGGAGCACGTATTTAGCGTGAGTACCCCAAGGCGGGTATTACAACACATTGGAGCACGTATTTAGCGTGAGTACCCAAGGCAAGCATACATGGGTTAAGTAGGTAAGGAACCTACGTCTGGTCTAGCAAACCGGTAGGGAATTTACTTGATCCTAAAAATGCTGCTAAAGATTTATGGAGATGGAGGAAAGGTGCTAGTCACGGCGCTGGAACTCCAATTAACTCTCCCCACGTCGCCTAACGGCATAAGTGGAAGAAACAACAACAACCCCAAGGAGGGTATAACAACACATTGGAGCACGTATTTAGCGTGAGTACCCCAAGGCGGGTATAACAACACATTGGAGCACGTATTTAGCGTGAGTACCCCAAGGCTGGTATAACAACACCTTGGAGCACGTATTTAGCGTGAGTACCCCAAGGCTGGTATAACAACACCTTGGAGCACGTATTTAGCGTGAGTACCCCAAGGCTGGTATAACAACATCTTGGAGCACATATTTAGCGTGAGTACCCCAAGGCTGGTATAACAACACCTTGGAGCACGTATTTAGCGTGAGTACCCCAAGGCTGGTATAACAACACATTGGAGCACGTATTTAGCGTGAGTACCCCAAGGCTGGTATAACAACACCTGGGAAGCACGTATTTAGCGTGAGTACCCCAAGGCGGGTATAACAACACCTTGGAAGCACGTATTTAGCGTGAGTACCCAAGGCTGGTATAACAACACATTGGAGCACGTATTTAGCGTGAGTACCCCAAGGCTGGTATAACAACACATTGGAGCACGTATTTAGCGTGAGTACCCAAAGACGGGTATAACAACACATTGGAGCACGTATTTAGCGTGAGTACCCCAAGGCGGTTATAACAACACATTGGAGCACGTATTTAGTGTGAGTACCCCAAGGCGGTTATAACAACATATTGGAGCACGTATTTAGCGTGAGTACCCCAAGGAGGGTATAACAACACATTGGAGCACGTATTTAGTGTGAGTACCCCAAGGCGGTTATAACAACATATTGGGGCATGTATTTAGCGTGAGTACCCCAAGGCGGTTATAACAACACATTGGAGCACGTATTTAGCGTGAGTACCCCAAGGAGGTTATAACAACACATTGGATCCGTATTTAGCGTGAGTACCCCAAGGAGGGTATAACAACACCTTGGAGCACGTATTTAGCGTGAGTACCTGTCACATGATGGACCAACGTGATTTAACCATTATGAGAATAAAAGGCGATCTGAATTAGCGGATGTTCGAGGCCAAAGGTTGTTTCAACAAATCCAGAAAATGTAGCTGCACGTGTTTACATCTGGTCGACGGATTGGGAACTTTCGGTGGTGAGTGGAGACAAATCCCGGCATCCGCTTTGACAGTTTGTCAACATTCGAATACAGATGGAACCCGTCGGATCCTGGTTGCAATCGGATGTCAGCCATCACATGTCGGGCAAAGTTAACAGCTGCAGATGTGTAGTGGAAGTGGGTGAGCTGAATCATACATCGCTTTGACAGTTTATAAACAGGTCGGATTGGAAGCGGAAGTACTCAGCTCGGAAGAAAACAGTCCGTCTGTCAATTTATAGTTTCCGGACATCAAGAAGATTGGCAGCTTGTTGGGGGAAAACTGTTGGTTGGGATCATACAGTAAACTCGTTAGTTTGTTGGGGGAGTCAAAACAACTGATGACAACTCTGACAGTGACTAGGCCAGGGAAAATGGATTCTTGACAATGGATGTTATGTCCAAATAACACCTGTGTGGACAGGAAGAATACCGTCACGTGACCAATTTTAGGTTTTGTCAAAAACCATAATTGGAGAGGACAGTTGAACTCAAACCCTGGATTTTAGCGGACGTGCTTCGGCACTGCAGTTTTGATTGGAAAATGTCTACCGTGTGCGAATTGAGTTAATTTAATTTTACACGTGCCTGTCATGGCAAGAGTGGATGTAATTGAATCTAACTGCGGTGTTGCCTAAGGTAGAACCTATTATAATTAGTTCTAATTAATATAGGCTGTAGCCTTGTTAAAACTAAAGTGTGATGATTAGCACTGTTAGTGGAAAACTAGCTAGAGTAGGGAAGTGATACTTGGCTCTGTTAGTTGAAAATAGATTAGTGAAGTGTTGATAAGCTTTACTAGTTGAGAATTGAGTAATGAGGGATTATTGGGATATTCCAGTAGGTGTACCTGGTGGGCGGGGTTCCGCATTCTGTTTGTTGATTTTTTTTTGTCTTGGCCTGATGATAACCAATGGGTTGAGTCATCTGTCCCTGACAGAGTAGGTTCATTGTATTTTACTGAGCAAGGGCGAAAGGCTCACGATCATCTAATAGAGATCAGTGACGGGGAGGCTATCACCAGTTGTATGATTTATTTTACAGGTTTCCTCTGGTTGGAATGAAGAACCCGGAACCAATGAAAAATCCGATCCCGGATAAATTATGATGTAGAGAGATAGGCCAGCAACTTTCGCAACGGAAGAAGTTAATACACATTGATCGGTGGAGGTTAATGGTATAAGTATCCTACATGAGTGCATACCAATCGTTAACACACCTGAAGTGATGGATGTTCAGCCCATGTGGAACTAGATCAGTAGGAACTGATGTTCACATTAGATGAAACCAAACATTGAAGTGTAGTTGTTCCACGTATCAAGGAAATCAGAACTTTCAGACTATATCTAGGTGAATAAAGCAAGCCATTTTTGTCTAGATACATTGACTGTTTAAGAGTGAAAATACAGAACTAATAGGAACCGTTGTGTTAGGAACAATAATAGTATTTTCCACGGATTATATATTTACATGGGATTCAGATCTCATGGTCATCAGAGCTCCTGGAGGAGGACATGTCTGGAGAGAAGGATACGACTTCGGTGAGGTCTATTGTACTGACTCGTGTGATGTCGTGTAATCCTTGCCATGATGTGTGCACTATGATCCTGAACTTTGAAGGCTGACATATACATTTATGTTATAATACACGACACACATTTTCTTCGCATACACATCTCATATACGTTACACTTTTCTTTTAATAAATTAATCTTTATTAATTTTTAGAAGCAAGAGTTGTTGAGTATGTTGCGTTGGGGAAGTATGAGAGGGGGTATAGTACGACAGTGAGAGAGTGATAGGAAAAGGTGTCCACGGGCTGATGGAGTGTGTTGGACGGAAGCTGGTGGATTCTCCAGGATATTGATAGGAAAGAAAAATATTATAATGTGGGTGTTGACTCTCCTCACTCCAGGGACGACACTTTAAAGGAGGACACTACAGTACCCCAAGGCGGTTATAACGACACATTGGATCCGTATTTAGCGTGAGTACCCCAAGGAGGGTATAACAACACCTTGGAGCACGTATTTAGCGTGAGTACCCTAAGGCGGTTATAACAACACATTGGAGCACGTATTTAGCGTGAGTACCCCAAGGCGGTTATAACAACAACTTGGAGCACGTATTTAGCGTGAGTACCCCAAGGCGGTTATAACAACACATTGGAGCACGTATTTAGCGTGAGTACCCCAAGGCGGTTATAACAACAACTTGGAGCACGTATTTAGCGTGAGTACCCCAAGGCGGTTATAACAACACATTGGAGGACGTATTTAGCTTGAGTACCCCAAGGCGGTTATAACAACATATTGGAGCACGTATTTAGCGTGAGTACCCCAAGGCGGGTATAACAACATATTGGAGCACGTATTTAGCGTGAGTACTCCTAGTGGATGTCGGCGACATGGAGAAGGAGTTACGAACGCAGTTCGTAATCCCGCAATCCGCGTCCGAAACACAGCTGCGGGCGATTTGGCAGTTGACTGCCTTGCGATGGCTATTTGATAAAATGGAATGGGTGCAGGTATCGTTCAGAAAGCATTGGCAAATTACTGAACATAAACTTGCCAAGATATCGCAAACAGATTTAAAAGACGGGTTGATTGCGACGTCCTGTAAAGGATATGTGACTAACTTTTTAACCCCTAGTGGATAGCGCCCTGGCCTGCCAAGGCAGTGATCTAATTTCAATCCCCAGCAGAAGCTGATTATTTTACTCAGTCGAGTACGGCCTCTGAACTCGACTCAGCCTCGTAAAAATATGTAGCAAGAAATGTTTAGGGTTATCTGGGAGTTGTCTGGGACGGAGAAGCGATCAAACGTCCAACCACACATTGTGTCTCTTCTCATCTCATCTCATCTCATCTCATCTCATCTCATCTCATCTCAATTTATCTTGTTCCTCTTGTACCTTGCGGTATCGAATTGAAGCATAAACAACGGGAGAGTGCCCGTTTATTGGCTTCATGTATCGTGATTCCCATGGACTCTGTTATTCCCTCTGTCCAGGATCTCATTGCTTTCTCCTCCCTTTTATTTTGGTGTCCGCTATTCCCATCAGTCCAATTTTCCTCTTGTCCATTGTTTCTATGAATTCTTCATCTTTACTGTTAAAACCAGTAGATGTTCAGTGTGCCTTTTATTTTAATCGCTCGTTGTCCTTCAACATTTCCGGGCTCGTTACCATTAGGTCGGTCTGAATATGCTTCTTTCTTTTTCTTCGAGCAGGAAGTAGATAGACCAATATTGAAAATATATCATGCAAGTCTAAAAGTTCCCCTTTGTAGAGTATCTATCTTACAGTCGTAGAGGGGTTTGCGTGTTCCAGTGATCCCCAAGAGCTATGACGACGGTGGCCCAGCTACTGAGTCTCCTATGTCGGACAAGTCAAGGGATAGGAACCTGACGAAACGAGACACAAACCTGTTGCCGTGTAGGTAAACTGGGGACCATCGCAGGTTAGGGAAAGAGCACCCCTAAACATTCTTGTCGAAGTCAAATGTACTGAACCACAAGTTTGACTTGATCCAACATTATTATATAGGATACTAGCTCCATTAGACAGATCCCAGTTCCATTAGATAGGAGCACAACCTCGCTAGATAAGATCCCAGCTCTATTATATAGGATCCCATCTCCATGAAAAGGATCCCAGCTTCAATAAATAGGATCCTATTCCATTAGATAGGACCCCAGCTCCGTTAGAAAGGATACAGCTCCATTAGAGAGGACCCCCAGCTCCATTAGATAGGACCCCAGCTTCATTGGATAGGATCCCAGCTCCATTAGGTAGGATTCCTACTTTAAAAGAAGCGATACCCTCAATGTTAGGCAGAATTTCCACTATAAAAGACGAGATACCCACTATTTTAGGTAGAATTTCCACTATAAAAGACGAGATATCCACTATATTAGGTAAGATTTCCCCTATACTGAACTCAAGCGTAGTCCACACAAGTTCTACTACTACAAGTAGTTACTACTACTAGTGAGAACACTGGACTGACTTTTGGACGTGGGCTGGCTTTCCCTGTTATCAATGCCCCCTCCCCCGCCATCAGGTGAACACACTCCGACTTCTGAGGTACTTGTAATTAATGTCCGCAAGTCAAGAACGAGAAGTCCGGTGCGCTGATGGCGGGATACTAGGTTCATTTCACATGCCGGTCAGTTGGACTTAAATTGCAACTTCTTATTTAGAGCGCAATGGCAAACTACTGAACGTAAAATTGCCCAGAAAGTCAACCTGCAATTTCATACTTGGTCTCGTGTGGTTAAGTTGGCAGTTTTTCTCAGGCACCTCTTCTCTAGCTGTTGATTTTGGGTAACATATGGATAATATCCAAGACAACTACTAGTGATCCGAAAATTACAATCAGCTGTGGAGAAGTTGAAAATGTTTCGAACTGTGAATCCTTTGGTACCATAATTAACAGCGACAAGTGCAGCTCAAAGGGAATCGGTATTGATAAACGTTTCTCCCCCCAGTGTATCCCAAAGTGGAGGGGGGTGTCGTCCCATGTGAACGGGGAAAAATCCAGGAAACAATGACATATGGAATGTTACACAGGCCTTATGCACGGCAACATATCCATATATGCAAGAGGTAATGTATGGAGCACTTAGGAGGGGGCGGGGGAGATGTGACCACACAACCTAAGCTTAGGAACCACCAGTTCTATGCTAGTCTACTGGTTCGTGTTCTGCGCTCATTGCCATATTTAAGGGCCGGAGATGGACATTGGTGTGGTCGGTCGGTCGGACGGTCGGTCGGTCGCTCGAAAGATAGGTAGGTAGGTTTGTTGAATTGTTGGTTGGTTAGTTGAGATTCCTCTAGAAGAGGGGTGGGCAAACTACGGCCTGCGGGCCGCATGCGGCCCGCCAAGTGATTTTTATGCGGCCCGCGAGGGCATTTAAAAATAAAAAATTTTAATTCGTTTTTAAGTTATTTTATTGAATTTTACAGAATTTCATGTACCGTTATGATTAGTGTCAATAACAAACGTAAGATTGAAGATGAATGCAGTTTTTTTAATGATGAATGGGCAACAAAGTACTGTTTTATAACAGTTGGTAGCAAATCAGTTTGCTTGTTGTGTCGTGAGTCAGTGGCTGTCTTCAAGGAGTACAATTTAAAAAGACATTATCAAGCAAAACATTCCGATTTCGGATACAATTTAATTGCATTGGATGAGAGTACCGATGTACATGATACTGCCCAATTATTGATATTTGTACGTGGAATAAACACTTCTTTCAAACTCACTGAATAGTACTGAGTGTTGAGTCATTCAAAGACACAACCACAACCACAGGCCATGATATATTCAATGCTGTTACTAACTGTATTGAAAGAACTGTGTTGGTTTGGAACAAGACGGCAAGTGTTACAACTGACGGAGCTCGTGCTTTGACTGGAAAAACATGTAGGTCTGGTAAAGTGATAAGTGATAAGATTAAAGCAGAATATCCAGACCACACATATTACCACTTCACTGTGTGATTCATCAAGAAAGTCTGTGTAAAACTGTTTTGAATATCAAGCATGTTATTGACCCAGTTGTCAGTGTCATCAACCTCATCAGATTAAGAGGATTTAATCACAGACAGTTCAAGTCATCACTTGACGATTTGGAAACTGGACATTCTGATGTCCTGAACCACACCAATGTTGGATGGCTGAGTCTCGGCAAGGTGTTGAGGCGAGTGTGGGAACTCAGAGAAGAAATAGTGATGTTCCTAGAGATGAAAGGCATTGTATATGACTTTAATACTAACATTGCCAATAAAGAGTGGCAGTTAGACTTTATGTTTGCCATTGAAATTATGGAAAAGTTAAATGAACTGAATGTCAAACTTCGGGGCAATGGTGTGTTTGCACATGAATTGTATGTATATGTAAAATCATTTCAGGCAAAACTCTCATTGTTCTGAGGACAAGCAAGTGAAAAAAGATTTTGTCACTTCCTTTTGCTGAAGCAAGAAACCATTTCTGGTGAAATGACTGAAAAATACAAAGCCCGATTAGATGCATTGATTGAAGAATCTGGATGGAGATTCTAATATTTCAAGAACTTAGAGCCACAGTTCAATATTATCAGTTCCCCTTTTAGTGCAGAAGCTGATACAGCCACAGAGGACATGCAGTTGGAGCTGCTTGACTTACAAGCAGATCATGACCTGAAAGAGAAATTCAAGACAGATGGTTTGCTGAATTTCTATGGATCTTTATCACAAGAATCATTTCCCAACATGAAAAACTTTGCAGCTAAACTTTTATCATTATTTGGATCAACATACATTTGCGAACAAGCATTCTCTTGCTTGAAGATCAACAAATCTAAGAATAGGCCTTTAGTGTCGGACTGCAACTTGCATGCTGTCATGCGAATTTCAACAAGTAAACTTGCTCCAGATTTCAAGAATATTGTCAAAAATTCCAAGCAGTTACATACATCTCATTAGAAATCAACAACTGTAATGACAATGTAGTCTCTGTGTGTCTAAATTAAAGCCATTGATAGATAATAAAGAATATTTGTTATAATAACAAGTTGTAAAATCGTGTTAACAAATTAGTGAAAGTTTTTGTCCATATTGTCAAATATAATGTATAAGTGTATAAGTAAAATAAAATTGCAATAATTAGTTATTTAGACTGCTTAATAACCTATAAATAATTAATAATTACTTATTGTGATAGGTTGCTGTAAACAAAATGGATTGCAAGTATATATATATATATGCGGCCCGCCAATAGCTTTTCATTTGTCAATGCGACCCGCCGCACGAAAAGTTTGCCCACCCCTGCTCTAGAAGGCTGAGGTTACCTCCAATGTATTCTAAGTCCGATGTATTTGCTATCAAGTTGTCTAAACCCTGAAAAGAGCGTATATCTATCGGAGAGAGGTTACTGTGCAGACTGTCCTCCAAACCCAACACCACAGTACTGTCTCCTGTGCAGACTGTCCTCCAGACCCAACACCACAGTACTATCTCCTGTGAAGACTGTCCTCCAGACCCAACACCACAGTACTATCTCCCGTGCAGACTGTCCTCCAGACCCAACACCACAGTACTATCTCCTGTGCAGACTGTCCTCCAAACCCAACACCACAGTACTATCTCCTGTGAAGACTGTCCTCCAGACCCAACACCACAGTACTATCTCCCGTGCAGACTGTCCTCCAAACCCAACACCACAGTACTGTCTCCTGTGCAGACTGTCCTCCAGACCCAACACCACAGTACTATCTCCTGTGAAGACTGTCCTCCAGACCCAACACCACAGTACTATCTCCCGTGCAGACTGTCCTCCAGACCCAACACCACAGTACTATCTCCTGTGCAGACTGTCCTCCAAACCCAACACCACAGTACTATCTCCTGTGAAGACTGTCCTCCAGACCCAACACCACAGTACTATCTCCCGTGCAGACTGTCCTCCAAACCCAACACCACAGTACTATCTCCCGTGCAGACTGTCCTCCAGACCCAACACCACAGTACTATCTCCTGTGCAGACTGTCCTCCAAACCCAACACCACAGCACTATCTCCTGTGCAGACTGTCCTCCAGACCCAACACCACAGCACTATCTCCTGTGCAGACTGTCCTCCAGATCCAACACCACAGTACTATCTCCTGTGCAGGACTGTCCTCCAGACCCAACACCACAGTTACTATCTCCTGTGCAGGACTGTCCTCCAGACCCAACACCACAGTACTATCTCCTGTGCAGACTGTCCTCCAGACCCAACACCACAGTACTATCTCCTGTGCAGACTGTCCTCCAGACCCAACACCACAGTACTATCTCCTGTGCAGACTGTCCTCCAGACCCAACACCACAGTACTATCTCCTGTGCAGACTGTCCTCCAGACCCAACACCACAGTACTATCTCCTGTGCAGACTGTCCTCCAGACCCAACACCACAGTACTATCTCCTGTGCAGACTGTCCTCCAGACCCAACACCACAGTACTATCTCCTGTGCAGACTGTCCTCCAGACCCAACACCACAGTACTATCTCCTGTGCAGACTGTCCTCCAGACCCAACACCACAGTACTATCTCCTGTGCAGACTGTCCTCCAGACCCAACACCACAGTACTATCTCCTGTGAAGACTGTCCTCCAGACCCAACACCACAGTACTATCTCCTGTGCAGACTGTCCTCCAGACCCAACACCACAGTACTATCTCCTGTGCAGACTGTCCTCCAGACCCAACACCACAGTACTATCTCCTGTGCAGACTGTCCTCCAGACCCAAACACCACAGTACTATCTCCTGTGCAGACTGTCCTCCAGACCCAACACCACAGTACTATCTCCTGTGCAGACTGTCCTCCAGACCCAACACCACAGTACTATCTCCTGTGCAGACTGTCCTCCAGACCCAACACCACAGTACTATCTCCTGTGCAGACTGTCCTCCAGACCCAACACCACAGTACTATCTCCTGTGCAGACTGTCCTCCAGACCCAACACCACAGTACTATCTCCTGTGCAGGACTGTCCTCCAAACCCAACACCACAGTACTATCTCCTGTGCAGACTGTCCTCCAAACCCAACACCACAGTACTATCTCCGGTGGTTGGGGGGGGGGGGGGGGGCGTATTGCAGAGCTTTCCTTCGCATATTATAACTCAGAAACCAGCGTGGTATGCCAGATCGATCTTGAAGATTTACATCTGCGAAGAGAAAATTGGGGTATTACCAGGTCGTGATTCAGCCTATCGCATACAGGTTGGCAGCGATTATGCCTAAACAGGTAATGATTTCTCCGCAGATTTTTGGTATGTCACTGTGAACAGATTCCAATTTCCATAGGGAAATGTAGCCAAGTCGAAACTGCTCAACCACGCCGTATAAATGAACAGACGAGTTGTCTATATACGTCTTGTCATAAAGTGGGATTTCCCTCTTTCACAGCCCGACATGATCTGTGCTTCCTCTATCTGCTGTGAGTGGAATAATAAAGCCAATTGTAGTCGTTATAGCTGGTGGAATTTTCTGCCGCTAGCGGTTGGTCTGCCGTCGATGACGACGTCAAGCAAGCCACCACAAGGGCGTCGGTTTGTGACGGCCACCCACAGCTAGAAAGGAACCAGGCCGGGTGGCAAAACGGCCCCTGACAAAAAGAGTTATGGAGGATTCGACCTCTACGTCAAAGAGCCTTTTGAGAAGAAAGAAAGGAGTCACTCACACGAGGGCTTCGACCTGATTGTTCGTGTTTGTAAGTTCAGAAGATTACAGCGGTAACAAGAGGGCAAGCAATCACACTTGAATTATAAGTTTCGATTTCAACCTCGCGGGTCTGTTATGGAATCTGTGATTGAGGTGATTTACATTGAAAAACAGTTTCTCTAGTTTTTAGTGTGCTTCCTTTTTTTTTTTTTTTTTGTGTGTGTTCAATGTTCTTTGCGTTCTTATTGCCTCATGCAGAACTCTATGTTGTTCCTCTTAAACTGAGTAGACCTTCTTCTTCCTTCCTCCCCCATTTCCCTCCGTCATCCTTCATTAATGAATCTATTCATTCAAAACACCGAATTTATCATTCTTTCATTTTTCTTTCTTGTACAGCTTTCCTGCCAACAGTTCGTTTCATGTTCTCCATATAAGACTCTTATCAAGATATGGCCATACCATATGGACCCGTCGCTGAGAGCGCCATATTGACAGACCACATAGAGCTGTGGCTGAAGAAAGCTCTGTGCTTAGCCATTTGCAGAATGATCAGTGGCTCAAAGAAAGCCACAACTATACAGTTGTGTGGGTGTCTCAGTGAATTATCCATACCATCAGTGTATCTTCACTGAACTGACTTATTGTGAATGTAGCACTAACATTCAACGGAGATCAGCATGGCAGAATGGATTAGAACGATCGTTCTTAAACATCCGGTGTGCTGGTACCGAATAGCAGGTTCATTCCCTACACCGATCAGTTGAACTAAAATATTGACTTCTCATCCTTCACTGTGGGACGTAAATTGCAAGTATCTCAGAAATCGGAGTGGGTTCTCCTGATGGTGAGGGACACTGGTAATAGGGAGAGCTAATCCACACGCAAAAGTCAGTCTATTACACTGGACGCAGTAGCATGTGTAGAATTCAAAGCGAGCGAACAAAACAAACTAATAGTCAACGTTAAGGAGAAAAAGAAAGAGTTGGGAGAAAGAAGAAGACGAGACGGAGGAGGAGTCAGTAGTTTTAAAGGGACTATCTGTCTTTTAGCTTACATAATTGTGGTTTACCTGAGCGAATGGTTGACGCCTCTGTGTATCTTAGTAATTTTTGGTTATTTGTAGTGAAAATAGTTTTAAAGTGACTATCTGTCTTTTAGCTTACATAATTGTGGTTTACCTGAGCGAATGGTTGACGCCTCTGTGTATCTTATTAATTTTGTGTTATTTGTAGTGAAAAGCACAATGAAATTATGTGACAGTACTGAAATTACATGGTGACATTGAAACATGTGACACAATATTTTCTTAATTTCGGTTGGAAGGATCTATTACACTACTTCATAATATGTTGTACTTTTTCTGTAGTATGCTTCTAACTAGATACAGCGAAATTAGCCTGTAAATAATTGTGTACAATATGTTCGGTATTCCACTTCACAAGGTTGTAAATACTTATATTTGTCTGTGAAGCAAGTGGGAAGTGCGGTGATGTAATGGTATAAACTCCACCACGGAGCATGCGAAACGGGAACTTTCTGATCACCAGAAGTACCCCTTTCTACGAACGTTTCTGGCTCCGACTGATTACTGAGACAGTTTTTTTCGGGTCAGTCCTCTGATTTATTACTAAGACAGTTTCTGGGACAGTCCTCTGTTTGATTGCTAAGACAGTTTCTGGGCCAGTTTTCTGAATGACACCAAGACAGTCGTCCGAGTTCGGTCCTCTTACTAATTGCTAAGACAGTTTATGGGTCAGTTTTCCGTAGACAGTTGTCCGAGTTCATTCCTCTGACTAATTACTAAGACATTTTCTGAGTGAGTCTTCTGAATGATTATATAAGACTACGTTTAATTGTACTTTTGATTAGTTTATTCTGCCGTATTTAATCATAATCGTGCTAAATCTACTATCCGATTGTGTCGATTGCCCTAATAGAGCAATTAAACTAGAGGTCTATCATAATCATCAGAATTATCAACATCACGTGCCATGCCAACCGGCTTTGGCTATGATGTTTTTTTTTAATTTTTTTTTTTTTTTAACTTCTTGCTGTCTCTCCCACAATGTGTTGTAGTAATTCATGTGTTATCTTTTGTTTTCACGGAATAATGAAAATATGTCAAGAATCTTCTCTTGCTGACTTTCCCCTTCTTTCTCCCCATATCCCTCTCTCACACTCCCTCTCTCCTCCTCTCTCTCTCTCTCTCTCTCTCTCTCTCTCTCTCTCTCTCTCTCTCTCTCTCTCTCTCTCTCTCTCTCTCATTCTCTCGCTCTTTCCAACAATCTTCCCAGTCGTTACAGTATGTTCTAATTATATTATTTTTCTCATAATCCAGCCAATACTTATATTCTTCTTCTCATAATCCAGCCAATACTTATATTCTTCTCATAATCCAGCCAATAATTTACACTGCTTCTTTCCTATGTTTGCAATAAGTTATCTTTGTGTCTTATCCTCTTTCAAATCACCTGCCATTAACATTTCAGTCACAGCCTACGCCCACAGCAGAGAGTACAGAACTAGTACAATCAGCCGTATTTTTGGAGGATTAAAACAACTGGTAAAATTGGACATGGAGGTGTCTGGGTCTCCATCAAACCCAGGCAATTACAGCACGGATGAAGCGTGTGACCAGCACAAAAGAACGAACCAAAGAGAGCTTGGTTGCCATCGGCTACACAAAGATGTTATCCCTTAGATGATGCTGGAGAGGAACTTGCACTGGCTGAGCGCGTGGGCGTTGACAATAGAAGGGGAATATCGAACTGCTTTCCAGTAATAGTTAAGTCTAAATGTTGCTTCAGATAGTATTTCCACTACTGCCTCTTTTTGCAATGAACGTGTCCGTGCTAAAATTCTCAATTGATACATATCTTAAGCATCCTTGTTCTACAGCATTTCACTCCTAGCCTTACTATGACAATAATAATAATTAGTATTAAAGTGCGTTCACAAATGCTTTCCCCAGTATAAAAATCCGTAACTCAGTAACCAACTGAGGGATGAGATTTAGCATATAACCATATCATTATCTACACCCAACAAATTTTTTTTTTTTTTTTGGTTCTGGAGTATGTACAACAGATCTCAATGTGTGTTTATATGCAGTATATAATTTACGGGGTCAGAGATGAAGTGCACATTTTTGAAATCTTCACAT
Organism: Cepaea nemoralis; assembly: GCA_014155875.1. Lineage (NCBI taxonomy): Eukaryota > Metazoa > Mollusca > Gastropoda > Stylommatophora > Helicidae > Cepaea > Cepaea nemoralis. The sequence continues at coordinate 119,365 of JACEFZ010017348.1, read as the reverse complement.
GGAAACATCAGTGTTCAATAATGAATATTCTCCGTGGTACACGGGAGTTTCCTTATTAGGAGCACGTCACACAGTGGAACGTGAGTGTTCAGAAATGACGTGCATTACTGTAAAACACGTTTGCTAGCGTGAATTCAATACATCTTCGCCAAAAATCAAAGACATTTCACGACTTTCCATAATTTCAGTTGCCTTTTGACCTATCAAAGACATATTCCTTGGGTGGGAGTAAATATAAGACGGCAGGAAACTTTCATAACGATGTAAGATATACTTTTAAAACAAAATGAACGTGAATGAGGTCAATGAAGGCAAACATTAGTGAACGCACTATGGTTATGACTGTGACTTAGGGGATAGTGAGACGCGCAGTTTTCTATTTACCGATATAACCAATCGAAGGTTCGAAATCAGCACCGGGCGTTTTGGAAGCAGACCGCTATGCTCTAATTTCCATGGTGTGAGACGTCGGCGGTTCAGAAAGTAATGGTAAACTAGTGAACTTAATTTGCCGAGTAAATCACAGACAAACAGGGGGGGGGGGGTGCAACGTATGTAAAGGACATGCAACTATCTTTATTAGTCATGACGTAATTGGCAGGACGTTATGCTAACAATACAGGAGAGCGGTCGGACAAGGGTTCAAAGCCAGTTTTCCTCAATCGCTATGGGAGGAAATCTCCGTGTACTCATCCTGCTACGGGACTTTTTCATGATTACCATTGGTCATGTAATAATGATGTATGCGCATTGTCATGCGTTTACAATACATACGTTGTTTTTGTTGCTGAAGAATAACATAATAAGTGATGTTTTTATTTACAGGACATCGCTGTCAACTTCAACATCTTACTGCTGTTGTTGATGTCTCGGCAAGTTTACGTTCAGTAGTTTGCCTTTGCTTTCTAAACGACCGACTCCCATACCAACACGTTAAAATCCAGTGCAACTCGGTCTGCTGCCAAATCGGTCGTAACTGTGTTTCGAAAGCGATAAGCGGGCTTACAAATCGCGTCCGTACGCCGTTCGCGACGGAGAACGGCAATAAGTGATGTATGAATGAAATAATGGATGGAGGGAGAGAGACCAGAAGGGCAGAATGTCAGACGGGCCAGCGTGTTCTATACTCAACCCTCTGAAAATAAAGTTCATTCTTTCGTTCGCTTGCACATCTTACCTCCGTTCTATTTTACTTGTCCCTTTTACATAGCAGTCGTATTCATTCAGTGTAAATTATAATTATTATTGATTTGTTTAAACACCAACAGGAAATGTACAGGTACCGAATGTAAGGTGCCAGCTACAAATGCTTAGACCATTCAGCACTCGTTGGGCGATGTGGTCATTATTATGTGGGCCGCCTTTACTTCGCATAAAATCTCATTGTCCTCATCTTCAGGCTGGGACGATCTCTCCATCCCCCTTACCGTTAGAAGGGGATTCAAACACATTGCGTCTTGACTGGCAAGCAAGTATGCAAGCCACTCAGTTACCGCGACTACCATTTAGGACTGAATCGCATAATAATTGTCCTAAGGCCCCATATGTGTTCAACAGGCGTCTGTTTGCAGGCAAAATTTAATAAATACATTCATACCGGACGTTCCCAGACAAAGGATACTGCCTTTCAGGATAGCTAGAAATATCTAGTGGGGAGAAGGTGTCGCTTTGGGTTTGAAATTGCTGTGGCCTTAACATCTGTATTGGTGTATGTATGGGGTCGCTTGTCAAACAGACTTGATGGCAAGGGATCAGATGGGAAAGAAAATATGGGGAAACAGTTTTAAACAAGAACCTCAGTAGCGCATGGGGTTACTACGCATGCCTGCCAGCCTTGTAGTCTAGGTTTCAAATTCTCATTGAGACATATTTTGTAAAATTGATCTGAGCTCCCAGACTGACACCAGCCTAAATCTTAACAGGACAATTCTTGGGAAGTAAAAGCGGCCCACATGATATTGATAACATCACCTCTTGTGTGCCGTTTGTTGTATACAACATCGCCTCTTGTGTGCCGATTGGTGTATACAACATCACCTCTTGTGTGCCGATTGGTTTATACAAACACGGAGCAAGCACAATATATGCCTAGCTCTCATCAAGGTGCTTAAAAAGATCTTTTACTTATTACCGCTTTAGCCGTTCGCTATTTCTGGATGTTTTCTTTGCATTCGTAAGTGAAAGTACGGCTTTATACATCACAGATATTGCACCAACACACAACTAAAGATATGCATACAACATATATGTCTATAGGACGCTATCTCCAGTGGTTTGCACTTGTCCGGGCTGAAATTAACGCAGTCTCAAATAGTATGTGGTTTCCTTTTCTTCTTCATGTGCGATGCTGGCTGGCGTGGCCGACCATTCTCTCCACAAACTGTGCTGTTGAGTTAAAATGTGTTGTCTGTCCTATACTGGACGATACAATCAACCCATCATTTTTTGGCTGTTTGTGATTTACAAAGCAATTTTACATTCTGTAGTTTGTAGTTTGCCATTGCTTTCTGAACGAACGACCATACCATCGAAATCGGTGCAAGGTGATCAGATTGCAAATCGTCTGCATCTGATTTGGAACCGTTGTCTCGGTGTGTCGGCGAATTGAGAAACACGATCACTGCCCCAAAAGTCACAACTCCGGCGTACTTTTGAGTGCTGTTTGTTATATTCATATGTTTGAGTGCTGTCGTTATATTCATATGTTTTTAGTGCTGTTTGTTATATTCATGTGATATTCATATGTTTTAGTGCTGTTTGTTATATTCATGTGATATTCATATTTTTGAGTGCTGTTTGTTATATCCATGTGATATTCATATGTTTGAGTGCTGTTTGTTATATCCATGTGATATTCATATGTTTGAGTGCTGTTTGTTATATCAATGTGATATTCATATGTTTAAGTGCTGTTTGTTATATCCATGTGATATTCATGTGTTTAAGTGCTGTTTGTTATATCCATGTGATATTCATATGTTTGAGTGCTGTTTGTTATATTCACGTGAAGATTGTCTAAGTGTCTTTTCTGTCTGTCGTCCTCTTTACTATTTTCATTAATGTTACGAGTTGTCACATTCTACCTCCATGTCCCCCATTATAAACGATATTACTTTGTGTTAAGGTAAAGGTAATTCCATTTGAGATATTATCGCTAGATTGTGAAGTTTTAACATATTTTAGGCCAAGACATATGCGGTAAAATGTCCAGTTCCCTTTTCGTCACAGAAAATTCCGAAAATCGTCATATAACTATGTTTGTGAATCTAGGTGAACCCCAGAGCCTTCTTGGAAGAAAACAATCATCATGCCTCAGCTGGAGAATGGAACCCGGACTACTGTCATTGGTAGGCAAAAGTACTAACGCCAACACTACTCTCCTTTGAAACACTTTACATGTGAAGCTACTTAACATCCCTTATACTTTCCTGGACGTTATAGTTGCCTGTTATAGTTGTCACTGATGACTTGTTCAAGACACTTTAAGGCAACGAAAGAAAAAAGTCTTCGACACTGCTAATGAGGCCTGATTTGTTCTTGGCGGGAAGATGGCCCAAGGCGGCTGTCCTTGAGAGGTCAAGGGTGCTTTAAGAGTAAAACAGAATGTAAAGGACTTTCACTGCAGGACTCCACAAAGAATACAAGCAGCGGGGATTGGCGTGTGTAGTGTGGATCGGTCCACTGTGAGAGTCACAATGTCCGACAAGAATAGGAGCAGACTTGAATAGCACAAGGAAATTGTTTGGTGTAGGTACACATCCTGGAGACTGGCTGGACACGACGACAATTCACACTAGTGCCACACCAGATGTCCAGGCTTGTCTCTTACATTACACAGAAGTTGTTGGATTTTATACACTTCAGACTCTCAGCCTGGTTATTGTTGACTGAAATTAGATAAGGGTTAAGAGATATCGTTTTTTTTCTTCAGTCCTGTTCAGACGGTGACGATTTCTTTAAAGGCATATTCAAGTACTGATGTTTCGTTTTGTACTATTAATTTTACTTATTTCACTAATTCCTTCTTCCATTTTCTTAACTCCTCTTCGTTCTTCTTCACCATTCCTCGATCTTCTTCATTCTCCCTGAATAAAATTGTTTCGTCAATTTCCTCTTCTTGCCACTCCTATTATTGTTATTTCTTCATTTATCAACATCCTCCTGCTACTACTGCTGCTGCTACTTCTTTCTACTACTACTTCTACTACTACTACTACTACTACTACTACTACTACTACTACTACTACTACTACTACTACTACTACTACTACTACTACTACTACTACTACTACTACTACTACTACTACTACTACTACTACTACTACTACTATTTCTGCTACTACTACTACTACTACTACTACTACTACTACTACTACTACTACTACTACTACTACTACTACTACTACTACTACTACTACTACAGCTGCTTCTTCTACTGTTTCTCCTTTTCATTCAATTCTGACATAAATCACAACCCAAAAACACCAGGAAAGGAAGAAATACCGATGTAACTAATATGGGATGCAAGCGATGATCTAAACGACTCCTATTACGTGACATTCACAACATATACCAAAGTGAAATACGGTCAATTGATCATACTGTTTCCATACATGTATCATAGTGAAATATGGTCAACTGATCATACTGTTTCTATTCCTATATCAACCAATATAAACACAGTCCAACACAATAACAAGTGGACAATTCCCTAAGCTTGATACCACATGTTTAAATAATAATAATAATAATAATAATAATAATAATAATAATAATAATAATAATAATAATAATAATAATAATAGGTAAAAGTAAGCCATGGCCATTAGTCTTACTGGGTATATGGTGCTGGCCACATGTTTTTAGGCCTGTCGGTCTGCTCTGGGTTACGTGGTCAATATCAGGCCATTCGTCAATACTTTCCATTCATTGCCTGGTACTCATTTTAGGCCTGGTCAGCCTCAGAACCCAGGTTAATAGAAACATTCCAACACATAGTCGATAGGCAAGTGTGTTGGCCACTGCGCCAACTAATCCTAACTAGTTTCCCAGAATACATCAGAATAGGAAATAAACAACAGAGGTTAGCTTGGCGGAATGGATATGAGCGCTCGTTCTTACACATCCGGTGTGCTGATGCTGAGGTAGAGGGATTCAATCCCTACATTAGGCAGTTGAATTATTGTCCTTGACTTGAGGACGAAAGTTACAAGTACCTTTGAAGTCGGAGTGGGTTCGCCTGATGGCGATGCACACCGATAATAGGGAAAGCTAATCCACCCGCACAAATCGGTGCAGTGCTACCGGATATGGACTACGCTTGAGTTCAAAGTGAGTGAGAGTACACAAAACAAAATAGCAATCCTTAGATTGATGTACAATATCTACATTAATTAGACTTACAGTTCCATACGGCGGCTAGACGGTTGAGCTGTTAAAGCCTCTGGAATGCTATTGCTTCTGGCTACGGCATACTTACGCATTTTTTCACATTGGACCTGTAGTACATTGTTCCGTCGCCCAGCTACTGGGTTAAATGCTTGGAGCGATACTGTGAGCTGTGGATTTCGTGTGGAGTGATTTTACATCTGTCAGAGGTTTTGTATTGTGAACTGCATGTTCAGAAAATGGCGGCGGCCGGTTGCTGAACTAACTAGTTTTGCATTATGCAGTAATGTGTGTGAAGCTGATGCTTTTCTAGTGATTGCTCCATGTACGACGATGAACTGTATTTTTTGTGGCGGACTGTTGTGTTGGCAGTGGTCTTGTGCATGTACTTGGCCTGTGGGAGCTGTTGGTTTGTGGGGTACTGCTGTTTGTTCCACTTTTCACACGGGGCAGTGAGTAGCATTTTGTTTGATATTCACTGGCACAGGAACAGAGCATTATGGATGTGACCCTTTTGCGTGAAGTTGGAACCGCTACTTACTAACTAACTAATCTACATTAACTAACATGCATTTACATTAATTCAGAAAGAGACCCAGAACAGCAGTAAATAGAAGTGTACATTAGGGTTTCAGAGAAGAATGCTCATAGACCCCTAGACAGTTGACGTGAGTAATCTAAACGTTTTGAGGGAGGCTACGACACAGAGACAACTTATAGCAAACATCGGACAGAGACATTCATAATTTTTTGGCCAGAGATAACAAATCCTAGAGCATATTGTGACAACTGGAAAGATTTCTGAAAAGAGAGATAGCGGGAGACAGTGAGAGAAAATTCTAGACAGTCTTGTGGCAGAGCACAATAATAATGAGAATAATAATACATGCCGTTGGAGATCGCAAGATGTGGGGAAGAATGATCTCCCACGCCAGCCGGAAAGACACTTGATGATGATACACCCAGACAGCGTCACCAATATATGTTTGATACACTGAGCCAGTACTATGCAATAAGAATAAAGCTCAATTCGGGCCATTACTCAGGTCTGCAGGAACTACTCATCTTCATGTGGCACGTGTTTTGACGACGGCTTTTCTCATCATGATTGATTGATTGATCTAGGAACCGACATCACAGCATTCGGGCATTCCCATAGGCGCTCCGTCCCTATCCTCAGCAGCCAGTGAAGAGTTCCAACACCAATAGTACCAGTAGCAATCTGATTATATGTCCGTATCTGAGCGTCGAGCGTCGGTCAGATCCCCCCGTCACTCCTCGCTGCCTCATTTGCTCCTCCGAGGTGATCACGTGCTCCCACAAGGCCGCAACCAAATCTGCCTTGTCATGCATCAATACTCCACCAAGTTTTGCAGAGCCAGCCAATATGTCCACCTGTTCATTCCCCAGCACACCGGCATGCTCCGGAGAAAAGATCCAGGCGATCCTTGACACCAGTGACCTCCGAAGCAAGCCACTCTGCACGAAACATGCCTGTCCTCACCTTCCTCAGCATGCTTTCTGAGTCAGTTACAATCACGATGTGTGTGTGTATCGTAATCTCCATTCAGCGGAAAGCTGCAGTGACCGCCTCCACCTCCATTCTTAAGCTAGATGTTGAGGTATCATATGCCAGGCTCTTCTGCACCAAACGTCGGCCATTAGCTTTTGCAATGAACCCCCAGGCACTTCTCCTACCTATCGACACCGAACCATCTGTGTAGATAATCACATCACCCAAGCGAGCATTATCCTGAATTAGTTGCTGGATTTCCACTTCTGTGGCCCCTGCTGGCCACTTCTATACTTCTATAGAACGTTAAATGACTGTTCTCAGCATATATACTTCATTTACTATACCCTTGCCTTCTACGAAACCACATTGTTCTTCTATTTCGGGTTGTATTTTCTTTGCATAATAATTCTTAGCAAAATCTTCGTGATGTTGCTCATTATATTAATTGTTCGACGTTGATCACATTCCAAGGACCGGTTCGACGAACAGACTTTAGATCCGTTGCCAATTCCGCTGCCTCATGCATGTTCAGGCCCAGGGTTTCTTTAATTTCCCGTGTCCATCTTGGTACTGGTCGAACGTTGCCTCTTTTCCAGAAACCATTCCTTCAGGTACAGCTTTTTCCAAACCACTAAGGATTTTAATATGTTCAAAATGTTTTAGTTTTCCAGACACAATGCTGTTTATTAGCCAGCTCAGTTAGACCGATCTTCTAGACGTTCAGTATTCCTCTTCTTCTTCTTCTAGACGTTCAGTATTCCTCTTCTTCTTCTTGAATGTCAGTATTCCTTTTCTCCGTGTGGAATGTCAGTATTCTTCTTCTCCTTGTAGAATGTCAGTATTCTTCTTCTCTTGTAGAATGTCAGTATTCTTCTTCTCCTTGTAGAATGTCAGTATTCTTCTTCTCTTGTAGAATGTCAGTATTCATCTTCTTCTTGTAGAATGTCAATATTCTTCTTCTCCTTGTAGAATGTCAGTATTCTTCTTTTTCTTGTGGAATGTCAGTATTCCTCTTCTTCTTGTAGAATGTCAATATTCCTCTTCTTCTTGTAGAATGTCAGTATTCCTCTTCTCCTTGTGGAATGTCAGTATTCTTCTTCTCCTTGTAGAATGTCAGTATTCTTCTTCTCTTGTAGAATGTCAGTATTCTTCTTCTCCTTGTAGAATGTCAATATTCTTCTTCTTCTTGTAGAATGTCAATATCCCCGGGAAGGTTAACCCGGTCAACAAATGCCCGCAGAAATCGGATGTGTCGGCCTAACGGCGCAAGAACGCAGCTCTGCTGTAAACAGGCACAACGCAATCACATCCGGAGAAAACAAACTCCGGATGAACGCAGAAGAAGAAGAAGAACAAGAAGAAGAAGAAGAAGAAGAAGAAGAAGAAGAAGAAGAAGAAAAAGAAGAAGAAGAAGAAGAAGAAGAAGAAGAAGAAGAAGAAGAAGAAGAAGAAGAAGAAGAAGAAGAAGAAGAAGAAGAAGAAGAAGAAGAAGAAGAAGAAGAAGAATGTCAATATTCCTCTTCTTCTTGTGGAATGTCAATATTCCTCTTCTTCTTGTGGAATGTCAGTATTCCTCTTCTCCTTGTAGAATGTCAATATTCCTCTTCTTCTTGTAGAATATCAGTATTCCTCTTCTTCTTGTAGAATGTCAATATTCCTCTTCTTCTTGTGGAATATCAGTATTCCTCTTCTTCTTGTAGAATGTCAGAATTCCTCTTCTTCTTGTAGAATGTCAGTACTCCTCTTCCTCTTGGTGCATGCTAAGAATCTTTTTGCAACATGTAAGTTCAAAAGCTCAAATGTGCTGCTTTATTTGTAGGATCACGGCCCATGCCTCACTCCTCTCTTGATGAGGCATTGAAGATGCCTGATCTGTAAAATATTACTTTAATTTGTTTGCTGGGTCTGCTGGTCTTAACCTCTGCTTTACTACGGCCAGTCTTCGTCTATCGTCTTGTCAACAGACCGAATTATTGTTGATTGGAATTCAAAGTTTTGACATGTTCAATTCTAACTACTAAAACTGAGTAATTCGGTTAATGGAAACGTATCCTTGCACTAGTATATTGCTGTACAGCATGTGTATCACAGAACCCATCCGTAGATCGAACAACGGTATCCCCCGTTATCATGCTTTCATGTGACCGCTAATGACTGTGTGATTAGCCATCAAGATTACAGTATCAGTCAGCTTTGATCTCGAACACAAAGACCCCACAACGATCAGCCTACCCTTCACGACCGCAATGTTTATCTTCCTACGCCGTGTATGACAGAAGCGACCACTTGAGTTTACCCACAAAAACATGGGCATTTAATTAGGCCACAAGGACTAATATTTATGATGTAATCTCCAAAACTGATCACCTATCAACCTTCGTCTTGTAAGCGTTCCATTACCAGCATCAATTTCGTCTTGTGGATCTTCTGTCCGGCAGTCAGTATCTGCCAGTCTGATCAA
>JACEFZ010017348.1:85000-105000 GCA_014155875.1 Cepaea nemoralis | reverse complement strand
CTATAAATGCCTCTTTTTTGAATTGGTCATGTTAATGTTTATTGTGTTTTAAACACTTTTTAGCTAAAACAAATGCAAAACAATAAGCTTAGCTTATACTGTTTTTGGTTCATTCTCAAGAACGAACGTAACAACTAACAAGTATTAAATACGTATGGTTTTCGTATTGTACTTGTACTGTTCTATGCCCTATGCGCATTCACGCACTGCGCGGCCACCTTACTGTTCAGTTAAGATTTAAAATTCATTATACCTTCATGGCAAGTATTTCTTATTATTGAGCCCATTATCATGCCAAAGTGGAAACCATCTTATGATACTAATCGGAAATATAATGATCAATGGGAAAAGACATTTGTGTGGCCCAAGAAATCCACTGATGGTTTTGAATCGGCATATTACAAATTGTGCCGGTGTAATATTGTTCCAAGACTTTCAAATCTCGCAAATCATGAACCAACAGACAAACACAAGCGGAGTGCACCATCGTCTTCACACACACAAAAAACACTTTTAGTGACGAAAATAAGTAAGAAAATTGATGATAAAGTCAAATTAGCAGATTTACAAATTGCTGTTAGCATGGCCTGCCATAGTGCCATACGCACCATCAATATCTTAGGTGAAATAATGGTAGCCCATGGATGTGGCAGCACTCTTGGTCAGATAAAATTGCACCGAACGAAGTGCATATCACTAATAAAAAATGTTATTTCATCATCTTTAAAATCTGACCTAATTCTAGATCTGCAAAACAAGAAGTATACACTCATCATTGATGAGTTCACTGATGTCTCGACCCAAAAGTATTTGTGCATTTTAGTTAGATACCTCAGCGATAAAAGAAGTGAAATTACTACTAGTTTTCTAGGTTTTATTCAAATTCAGGAGGCTACAGGAGAGAATATATTTAATTTGATTTACAATGAAATTGAAAAATGTAATAAAACATTAAAAAATTGCATTGGTTTTGCATCAGATAGTGCTTCCAATATGGTTGGATGCAACAATTCAGTTTGGTCCAGAATGACAGATGTATCTCCTTCATGTGTTCAGTATAAGTGTGTTTGCCATTCATTAGCGTTGTGCATCAAATACGCAGTGTCAAAACTACCTTCAAACATTGGATTTTTGCTGACAGAAATACCAAATTGGTTTAGACATAGCAATCTAAGAGGAGAAGCATTGAAAGATTTATTCAAAATTATGAACATATCGACAGAATTTCAGCAAGCTAGAACTGCATCACTTCCTTTTGAGAACATTTCTTTGACTCGCTGGCTTGTCCTGGGAAAAGTAATGTTCAACATTTTAATGAATTGGGAAGAACTCAAGGCTTATTTTATTTCTGCTGAATTAGCAAGTTATGACACTAAATTTAAGTCACTTCTTATAACGGAATGCGTCTAGATCAAAGAAACTACCTTTATTTTCATTTTGCAACCCCTATTGTGCAGGAATTCGAAATGTCAAATGGCCTTTTTCAGAAAAGTAAGGCAGATCCTCACGAATTACATGAAGAACTATATTTGCATTTTAAGAGTCTTAATAGTAGGATTTATGATATCAATAATAAGTAAAAAGGATATTTCTAATGTTGATTTTGGCATCAAATTCCTGTCCAGAGTGTGATAACTACATTCAGAAAAGTTCTGATACGAAAATTAATTGCCAACAAGAGGTCTTAGATCTCAAAGAAAGATGCTTATCCATGCTAGAAGAAGCACTTGATCAAGTTAGAAAGCGGCTTCCTTCAGCAAGAAATATATTTAAAGATCTAACCAATTTTAGCCCTGGAATAATCTTAAACCAGGCTTCCAGACCACTATTTTCGATATTGCCCTTTTTGATTTGAAGAAAATCACACTATTATTGAAGAGCATACAGAAAATTGCCTTTTATAGATTGGAAGGAAGAAGAACAATTTTTAAAAAGTGGACTTCCCTAAGATACAGAGCAGTTCTGGCAAAGAGTCATGGAACATCCCCGATTTAAAGAGTTTGCTTCTTTTGCTCTTACTTGCTTAATAGCACCTATTAGCATTGCTGTAGTGGACAGGATGTTCTCTCTTTTAACATGCATAAAAACCAAATCAAGGAATAGACTTCAGCTGTCTCTCTTAGACGCAATTATTAGAGTTAGAGAAGAACTATTATCTTCAAACAAGTGCTGTAAGGAATTTGTTCCTTCATCCAAAATGTTGAATGATTTCAAAGCTGAAATTTTATATTCTAAGGAATCTTGTACTGCATTTCTCAACAATGAAGAGGAATACTTATTCGAAGAAGAAGTTTTTATGTGATGTACATATATTTTTAATAGATATGTTTATTGGGACATTTTTATTTGGCTTTTTTTTTTTTGCGTTTTTATTTCATGACTTGGATTTATTTGATCACAGTGATCTGGCAACTCTGGGTTTGACACATGTTCTTTCCTCTCAACTCTGTCAGTCTTAACTCATCCAGCATCTCCCCTTTTACTTACTGTTATTGCACTTTGTAATTGTTTAGTTACTTACCAAACAAGTTGACAGCGCATGCATGTCTTTGGATATAAATGTTATAGACGGATTCTAAGAATATCTTGGGTATAGAAAAAAAAAGTCATCAATACGACAAGAGCTGAATATTGAAGAAGATTGGCTACTAAAGACGACACAAGAAAGCAAATTGAAACATGTTGGTCACTTGAAACGTCGTGAAAGTTTGGAGAGGAACAATAATGGAGGGGTATATGCCCGGGAATACAGGAAGAGTAAGGCCAAAGAGAAGATGGGTGCAGGTTGTGGCAGATCTCTCTAAATATGAATGTGGACACATGATGTATAAATATGTATATGGACAAAGGCTGCATAAATGGACACATGCTGTATAAATATGTATATGAACAAAGGCTGCATAAATGGACACATGCTGTATAAATATGTATATGGACAAAGGCTGCATAAATGGACACATGCTGTATAAATATGTATATGGACAAAGGCTGCATAAATGGACACATGCTGTATAAATATGTTTATGGACAAAGGCTGCATAAATGGACACATGCTGTATAAATATGTTTATGGACAAAGGCTGCATAAATGGACACATGCTGTATAAATATGTATAGCCTCTGCATCTCTTCCCCTCGATCTTTCCAGCTGTCTCGATGTTCTCCAGCGCATCTCTTCTCATCACATGACCAAAATAAGCTGTTTGTCTCTTTCTTATTGTTGTATATAATGTTCTAGTTTTGCCAGCCTCTGTAAGGCATTCGTCGTTAGTTACTCTGGCCGTCCAATGAATTCACCTAATGAACCACATCTTTGCTGCTTCCAATCTCTTCCTAATTTGTTCATTTACATTCCAAGATTCACAGCCATACAGCAAAACATGTTCTATATAGCTCTTTAGCACTCTCTTTCTTACATTCAATGATAGTGATTTAATGCATAAGATATTCTTCATTGTTTGAAATGCAGCATTTGCTTGTCCTGTTCTGCCCTTAATCTCTGTCGTGCATCTTCCATCCAAATTGGCTGATAGGTTGGAGATACGTTAAGATATTTGTGTGATTTACTTCTGAAGAAGGTTTGATTATGAATATTTATCATTTTGGACTTTTATAAAGTGGTTTCGTCAACAAGCTACTGAACTGAATGTTTAGTTCGAAAATGAGATGTCGATCTCATGTAAAATGATTCTTTATTTGCAAGGTAGCCGGTATACCTGGTCTAGGGGTTACACGACTTTCTCCGTAATCCAGTATACTCTCGTGAGTAACGTGACGTGCGCGAGAATTGGTAGCGGTTCTCTCCGCGGTGGTAATTTACTGGGTAAGCAATGGCAAACTACTGAGCGTAATCTTGCCAAGAAATCAACAATCAGCTGAAAGATGCTGATGTTGACAGTGATGCCCTGTAAAGGATATGCGAACCAACAACAAACAATTTGCAAAGTAAACATTCCGTTGTAGGCTATGGCCAAGGAGAAACTCATGAATGAAATCAAAAGTAGCATCTGTCCACACTATTTATGAATTCGGAATTGATGAGTTTTTATTCGGCAATATAGAAACGACAGAAACGTGGAGGCAATTATTTCAATCATGTCCTTCTTCATTATATACTTTGGATGCTTCATACCGCCAATTCTAATAAATACGTCATTACTTCTAACATATAATTAAATTTCATTCTAGAGTAATCTCTAACTCACTGACTAAAGCTTTTGTGCATTGGCGGTGACGTCATTGTTTCGGTTGTATTTATGGATAACACACATCCGGAAGATCAGCTGACTTTTGTGATAATCAAGTCAAGATCTCCGACCAACACCAACAATTGTAAACAGCCAATCTTCTATAACAGATCATAATAAGATGAAATTCGTATAAACTACAAGCCCATGTCAAATTATACTTCAAACAGATACAAAATAGGATTATGTAACAACAAGATAATTGGGCAGCTCTGCAGCTGGGCAGAGAAGGGCACTCACTTGTCCTCACAGTCGGATTGGGCTGTCGAAGGCTGAGGTAACAGAACTCCATGTGGCTGTGGAATTCAAGGGGAAACCACCACATTATCTTCCCAAGACTTCATGACTAAACACACTTCAATGTCAGTAAACGATGTCAATGACCTGCTTTAGGACATGCTCTTCCTGTCAGGACAGTCAAGGGCCACGAGTGCCAACATCATTTAAACATGGACGCCATAAATAAAATATTGCAGGATTTATTGCCTGGCATATTTCACTGCATCTCGTTAGGTGCTTACTGCAGAGTTATATATCTAATGAAGTGAAGAAAAATAATTATGTGGCTGAAATGTTTAATAATAATGTTTATTAATAATATATATTAATATCGACTATATTAGTAATATAATAACAATATTAATAATAATAAATAATGTCTAATACATTAGACATTTTTACAACCTCAGTTATAACCTCAGAACTCTGTGAAACTACGTCATTATTAATATTTTTTGTTCCTTTATTAACTCTGCTTATAAATCACTCCATGAATTCAATTAACAATACATTATTTGACAATTTCCAACAGTCATACCCACAGGTTCTTAATGAAAAGAGATTCTTTGTCTACACTCGTTTATATCAATGTTGGCCTTATTCTCTGTTTGTTTGTCTCTCTCTATCTCTCTCTATTTCTCTCTATCTCTCTCCTCTCTCTCTCTCTCTCTCTCTCTCTCTCTCTCTCTCTCGCTTTCTCTCTCGCTCTCTCTCTTTCTCTCTCTCTCTATCGCTCTTTCTCTATCGCTTTCTCTCTCTCTCTCTCTGTCTCTCCTCTCTCTCTCTCTCTCTCTCTCTATATATATATATATATATATATATATATATATATATATATATATATATATATATATATATATAATATATATAATATTATATATAATATATATAATCAAGTGTCACGCCGGCTGGCGTAGGCGTTCATGGCTCTCCACAGATCTCGGTCTTTGGTGTTCTGGATAACTCTGCTGATGATATCCCTCCATGCCACCGTCTCAATCCGTCCAACATCATTTCTCTTGGTCTGCCTCTGCCTCTCTTCCCCCTCGATCTTTCCAGTTGTCACGATGTTCTCCAATGCCTCTCTTCTCGTCACATGACCAAAGAAAGCTGTTTGTCTCTTTCTTATTGTTGTATATAGTGTTCTAGTTTCATTAGCCTCTTTCAGGCAGTCATCGTTAGTTACTCTGGCAGTCCAAGGAATTCGCAACATTCGTCTTAAAAACCACATCTCTGTTGCTTCTAAGTTCTTCCTAATTTGTTCATTTACATTCCAAGATTCGCTGCCATACAGCAAAACTGGTTCTATATAGCATTTCAGCACTCTCTTTCTTACATTCATTGATAGCGACTTATTGCATAAGATACTCTTCATTTTCTGAAATGCGGCTTTTGCCTGCCCTATTCTGCTCTTAATCTCTGTTGTACATCTTCCATCTGATGTTATAAGTGCCCCTAGGTATTTAAAATTATCCACTTGGTTGAGAATTTCCCCTTCTATTTCTATGTCACATTTTGGTGTCCCCATTTTCTTTGATATCACCATTGTTACTGTTTTCTTGATATTCAAGGAGAGTCCTTTCTGTGCACTCTCTGATACTACAATGTCCAATAATTGTTGTAGGTCTGTTGCATTATCCGCCACCAATACTGTGTCATCTGCATAGCGTATATTGTTTATATTATATCCTCCGATTAGTATTCCTGGCTTCTCTTTGATCTCTATCATTATTACTTCGCTATATAGGGAAAAGAGATCGGGTGACAAGACACACCCCTGTCGTACTCCTAGCTTTATCTGTTTGTAACTACCCTCTTTATTTCCCATTTTAATTGCTGCTACTTGGTTCCAGTATATATTCTTTATTATTCTTAAATCTTTCCCATCAATGTTGATATCTTCCAACATTTTAATCAGCTCATCATGTTTTACTTTATCAAATGCCTTAGTATAATCTATGAAGCATAAATATATGTCCTTCTGTTTCTCTTTTGACCTTTCTATTAGTGTTCGTAATATATATATACTGCATTGTTTGTACCCTTTCCTTCCATAAAACCACACTGTTCTTCACTAATTTCCATTTTTATTTTCTTTCTTGTTCTTCTCATTATAATTCTGAGTAGAAGCTTAGTGACATGGTTTATGAGGTTAATTGTACGAAAATCTTCACATTCAATTGCTCCTGGTCTCTTTGGTATTGCTATAAATACAGATTTTACCATATCGCTCGGTAAATATCCACTGTTGTAAATATCATTTAGCATTTTGGTTAATATATCTACCCCAAATTCTCCCAATACTTCTAATTCTTCTACTGTGATTTCATCTGGCCCAGCTGTTTTTCCTTTCTTCATATGTTTCATAGCGTCAGCGACTTCTTCTTTTAGAATAGGTGGGCCTTCTAAGTTACTTTCTTCTGTTAATTCTTCCCTTTCTCCATTATATAATTCTCTTATATACTCATTCCACCTCTTCATTATAGCACCTTCCTCCAATAATATCTTTCCTGTTTTTGATTTCAAACACCCTGTATTTATTCTTATTTTTCTTCCTGTGAGCTCACTGATTTGTCTGTGCATACTTTTTTGATCTTTAATGGAATTTAATTCAATTTGTTTGCATTGCTCGTTTAACCAACTTTCTTTTGCCTTCACACATTTATCTCTTATTTCTTTATTTATCTTAGCATACTTCTTGTTTGTCATTTTTATTCTGTTTCCTTTTGTCCATCAGCATTAAGATTTCTTCATTCATCCATTTTTTCTTAGCTTTTTGGCTTCTCTCCGGTAATATTTCTTTGCTAATTTGATGAATGGAGTCCCTTAACATTTCCCATTGATCATTTATACTCTGTATTTTAGCTATTGCATTGTACCTATTTTTCACAGTCACTCTGTATTGTTCTTGAATTTCTTTATCTACTTTCAGGGCGGGAAGAGTAGCTAACGGCAATACAGATCAGTTTAGTTATAGTTTTAGTTTTGCCATCAGCAGCTGGATGACGGTCTGGTGTCACCTGTGGCTCATGACTGTCCCTACCGGACGAGGATGTCCTAAGACAGCCATTAACGTCGTTCACTATTTCTGAAATGTGTGTCGCCATGAAATCTTGGGAAGATAATGTGGTGATTTCCCCTTGCCTTCCACATTCACATGGTGGTCTTTTAACTCTACCTTTGACAGCCATTTCGGACTGTCAGGACAAGTGAGTGCCCTGCTCTGCTCAGCTGCAGAGTTGTCCACTTATTCCGGTGGATACTCGGTCCCCAGAGCTACGTTAGCCATACCGTGGTGTGTTTCCATCCTCTACCACTTGGAGGTGCAGTTGGGATTTTCCCTTCATAAATTCTATGACCAAAACTCTCCAGTACTTTTAGATACATATATATATATATAAACTAATTAATCAATCACTGCATCCAACAATCCCTCCGTCCTTCCGTCCTCTGTGTGTGTGTGTGTGCGCGCGCGCGCGCGCGTGCGTATTTATAGCACATCTATATCAAAAGAAAATACATAATGCATAGTGCCAGAGAATATCCAAAAGTGACACACACTGCGTCATGGGAAAGCTAGGTAGAACGCAGCAAATCACAATTCGTAGACTTCAAAGTACGCAAGAATGAAAACTCATTTCATCCGTCTACATCTTGCTAGCTGAGGCAACATTTTCAGGGTTGTCTCACCTCAGATCATGTGCAATGCATGCTAAATGTCAGGATTTAATATCTAACATCAGTGCCTACTTTAACCATCATCATCATGTGCCTTGAAAAGTGGTTTTGGAGTTTTGTCTATTTCTTGTTGTTGTGCATAATGTTCTACTTTTATTAGCCTCTTCCAGACAATCGCCGTTAGCTACTCTGCCCACCCCAGATATTCACAACAATCATCTTAGAGGCCACATCTCCGTTGCTTTCGAGCTCTTCCTAGTTTTTACGTTGACATTCTAATGTTCACTGTTATACAGATGAGAGATTCGATACAACATGTCATTATTCTTTCCCTGGCATTCAATTAAAGTGATCTGTTGCTACATACGGTACTTTTTATTTTCTGAAATGCAGCCTTTGCTTTGCCAATTCTTCTCTTAGTCTCTGTCGTGCATCTTCCACCTTATGTTACGACTGAAGTTATTGGCATGGTTAATTATTTTCCCTTCTTTTGTAATATCATATTTTCTCTGTAATAATCATTTGTTCACTTTTCTTGATATTCCAGAAAATCCCTGTTTTGTACTCTATATTGCTACAGTGCCGTAAAGTTGCTACAGATCGTCTGCACTTTCAGCTATCAATACTCTGTCATCAGCACAACACGGCTTTATAACCCCAAATCGTATTCTGGTCTGTGGTTGATCTCTTTCGGTAATATTTCGCCACAGATACAAAAGAGATCTGGTGGTAAAACACATCCTTGTCTTGATCCTATCTCTCATAATCGACCTCTTTAGTTACAATTTTAATTTCTACTACTTGTTTCAGGTAAATATTCTTTATTATTCTGAGACTTTCTCTACGATGTTAATATCCTCCAATATTTTAATCATTTCATCATTGTTTCACTTTATCAAATGAATTTGTGTAATCTATAAAGCACAGACGTAGACGCGTAGTGTTAAGATCTTTAATGGCCATATAATCGACTTTATTGCAACAGGTTTGATCCCATACGGCTCGGTATCTTTCCGTAGAGAGCCATATCGAAAGAGTCGCAAAAAGCACGAACTCCGCAGCTACAGCAACGACCCCGGGAAGTCTCCGAGAAAATTGCATGCTTCAACCGAATGACAGAACCCGGAATCGGACCTACAACCTTCGGAGCGCGAGGCAAGCGGTTTAACCACTTAGCCACACTGACCCCCCTAAGGTGTCAAGTGTACTCTTGAAAAAAAAGGCAGAAGGATATCATGCTTCATACCGCAGATCTGAGCCTGTCGCCATTAGTTCATATTACTCCAAGAAAACATCTGTGTCATAACGATCGGACAAGTTGATATTGTGAAATAATTTTGTGAGACTATCCAGCTTAAAGTCATCTATTGCCTATAGTACACTTGTTGTACAGGACGGGAAGGGGGGGGTGTATGGGGAGGGGAGGGAGGGGGTCTTGAGCCTGAAGAATTAAGGCCGCCTGGATAGTGCAGTCGCCACGAACTGTGCATGTTAGGGTTTCTTTTGCGCCCCCGACAGAAAAAATAACCCACAACCTTACCTAGGATTCGAATATCGGAGATTCAAGGAAAATCCAGCATGCAGGAGTAATCATGGGAATTGGTGAAGACCCAAAACTTACTACCCTCATCTTTATCCATGCTTGAATGGAAGCTAGGCAAACAGTTGATAGCAGAATAAGACACACTTTCTGAACCAGACAGGCTGTCTCCGAAACTGAAAGAAACAGATTATTTCGGATCTGGCAAGCCATAACATGCCCAAATTATACCAATGGATAACAATCTCTATCAAATTATCAAAACAATGTTTTCCCGTAGTGAATTTGAATAACGAAGACACAAACCATATATTGTACGATTTATTGCCTGGAATATTTCGCTGCATCTCGTATGGTACATACTACAGATGTCACACAAGGTAGAGTAAAATAACTAGATAGATCGTTCAAGCTGAAATATACACATGTTCGCACAGTAATATCAATTGTTTACCATGGTAACTTTAAATTGACTACCATGTCTTTCTGTTTGCACAAAATTTGCCTATATAGATGGATCATTAGGGCTTCTGCACACTGTAACAAACGACTATTTTGTGTATGAAACAACACTCGAAAAGCGCTATCTCTATCAATGACATGACCGGTTTTCAAGACATGACGTGCAATGGACGACGCCGGAAGTTTATATTTGTAGTGTGTCAGCCTTCCCATGATCCCATCGCCTGTGTGTAATATCTTGTTAACCCAGTTTGGTACGTGTTCAACAACCCTGCTGTGTTGCTGCCGCTCTGTTCTGCCGATGTATATAGACTCGCACCTGCATGTGAATTGGTAAATGCAATTTGATGTGACGTACAGAGGGGTAGATTCTTGTACTGCTGGGGTGGGAGTACGTGTGGTTCTGTACCTAATAACTGGAGTTACAGCACAGAATGTTCCGCCGACTGCTGTAATGAGCCAGTCCTGCAGACGTTGCATTACGTCATCCCCTCGAAAAGTGGCGCTTTATAAATCATGTGGAGTACCCATTCAGGTCTAAGACATTCTTCAGGGTTTCAGTTTTCTCTGTCAGTGTGTCCTGGGTGCATCTCTTCCTAGCACGGTCAAACAGGGTCCGTCCTAAGCCCCATTTGTACTGGACAGGTGCGAAGCTATGAAAATTTAAGTATTGGCCAGTCCATGTGTCTTTGCGATACACCGATCTTTGAAGTGCGCCGTCTGCTCTACGTCTCATTAGAATATCCAGGAACGGCAACACTTCGTTCTGTTCGTGTTCCATAGATAGAGATATGTTTTTATGCGCCATGTTCATTATGGCCTGGAACGATGTTGCTTGTAGCTCGTCAGTAGTGATAATTAATAAATCGTCCACATAACGACGGTAAAAGACCAGGTTGTTAATGTCTGAGGATCTCTTTTTTTTCTAAATTTGCCATGATAATGTCCGCTAGATTAGGACCAAGAGGACTCCTCATGGCCTCTCGGTCAATCTGGCGGTCTGACTTATTCAGAAAATTGAATTTTATATTGGCAGTACATAGTAATAGTAGCCTATCCAGAATAGATGTTTGTTTACCTAGTTTTAGTTGTTTGTCCCTAATGCGTTCATTTATTTCACTGTCTCATCTAATGGAACGTTAGTGAATAGGGTGGCTATATCCATGGATGCCATGTGTTTATTATTTATGTCCATACTATCCAATAATCCACCAGTTCGAATGTATCTCTAGGTATTTTTGGATCAAACGACTGTCTTGGCTTAACATTTCAGCTAGCCATCCGCTGTAGATCTATCAGATTAATATTGGGAATTTGACTGTTTCGGTCACAGGATTAATTATAACTTCTATTTTGAGATTGAACAGTGTATGGGGTTATGGAGAAAACTACAGAATCCTTTAATGAATATCACGAAAGAAATCTGTCCTGTGATAAGGCTTGCTCCGAGAGTCGTGATTCATGTTTCCCGCTGTAAGCTGTCTAGTCTATCTTGTTATCGATTTGCGGCAACTCGTTTCCCGCCGTTAAGCTCAGTGTCGTGCAGAGATACATGCAAATGTTCACCAGCTCTAGATGTTGAGCATGTATAGCGTGTTATGTAATGTTATTCAATCTGAAATCTTGTTTGAATAATCTTGAACATAGTCATGTCATCGTGTATCCAACTCTGTGATGACCCATACACTTCATCTTGAGACATTAATGTTGCTATCCCACATTGAATTTCACATACATACAGATTTACAAGCTATGCATTTTATACTGAGTGTGTAAATGGCCATCAAAGGCATGAACCGAACAGACAAGACATCTCGGAGTTGGTCGTCCCTAGACATGTAGTGGACAGAGTCCTTCTGGCGAAGTGGTACACCACTTGCCTTTCGCCCCGAAGGTTGTGGCTTCGATTCTGTTCGGTTAATTAGTGCAATTTTCTCGGAGACTCCTGGGCGTCGTCGCTGGAGCCACGGAGTTCGTGATTTGTGCGACGCTTTCAGCGGGTCGCCCTGTGGCATGTCATCTGCGATAAAACCCTGTGCGTTAATGTCCATCTTCTTGCCTTCCAACCCCATGTTTAGAGATACAGTGGCCTTACACTACGATGTGGAGACGTCTCTGGCAGTCATCAGTCCATCCCGAAATCATGAGTTAATTATGTCCATTGATGATGCGCTCTGCTAATTGAGCAATAATGTTGTAATAGCTCCCGAGAGTGATACCCAATAAGTGGAATCTAGGTTTAAATGTCCGTCGAACGAGAATCCTACATTGGTGGCGAATGTCCTATATAACTATCAAGGAAAGCTTACCAGGTGGACAAATGATGAGAAGAGGTTAGATGTTTCGGCCGAAAGGCTCTTCTGTTGCAGTTCTGCTGCTAACAGCTACAGAACAATTACTTCCCAAACAAACAATTACTATCATCAGTCTACTGTCCTAGCTTAGCCTCTGACCACTCCACTGTTTCTGGAAACTAACTCTCTCTCTCTCTCTCTCTCTCTCTCACTCTCTCTCTCTTCGGTCTCTCTCTCACTCTCTCTCTCTTCGGTCTCTCTCTCACTCTCTCTCTCTCTCTCTTCGGTCTCTCTCTCTCACTCTCTCTCTCTCTCTCTCTTCGGTTTCTCTCTCTCTGTCGCTCTCTCATTATTTCACTCTCTTCTTCACTCTCTCCAAATTTCCGTCTTTCAATCTCTCTCATGGTCTTTTACAAATCTCATTCACTTTTTTCTCCACGCTCTCTTTCATGGTCTCTTTCAGTCCATCTCCCTCACTCTCTCTCTCATATTCTCTCGCACACTCTCTTTTCTTCCGTCACCCTTTCTCACACGATTTCTTTCACTCTTCAATCCCACTCTCTCTATCTAATATTTTCTCTTTCCCCACTTTCCTCAACTCTCTCTCTCTCTCTCATTTTTTCACTTTGTCTCTTTCTTCACTCTCCTTTTAAACCCTTTCCCAATCTCCCTTTTTAAATCTCTCTCATCCTCTCTCACACTCGCCTTCGCTTCCGCTCTCACTCTCTCCTTCACCGCCTCTCTGTTTCTCGCATACACACTCTCTCTCCCTCCGTCTCCATTTCTCACACAATTTCTCTCACTCTTCACTCTCTTCTCTCTCGCTCTCTTACTTCAACCCCAACCTCTCTGCCTTTCTATTTTCTCTCTCGCCACTCTCTTACTCTTCCCTCTCTCTCTCTCTCTCTCTCTCTCCTCTGTCTCGCTCTCTCTCTCTCCTCTCTCGCTCTCTCCTCTCTCTCGCTTCTCTCTCTCTCTCTCTCTCGCTCACTCTCTCTACCTTCCCTCTCTCTCTCTCTCTCTGTCTCGCTCTCTCTCTCTCTCTCTTGTCATCTCTCTCTGTCTCTCTCTCTCTCTCTCTCTTCTCTTCTCTCTCTCTCTTTTCGCTCTCTCTCCCCAGTCTCAGCCTGAAAGCCCCGGAGCATCACTATTTAAAAAAACATTACTTCAAAAGGACAAAGCGAGTGCCAGAGCGAGATAGGGGATCAACCCACGGCCATGCATCGAGCCATCTCTCACGCTCACAGCTGAATGTCAGTCATCCAGTAATGAGCTGGGATTTTCAGTGTGACATTTATCACCAGGTGAGTACTATCTTTACAAGAGAATAGTATACAATTGTCGCATGTGCAATTTGTCTTTTGTATGGTCTTAACTTACCTTATTCCCGATAATCAAATTTAAAAATGCGCATTGTGCTGTAAAGTACGAATAACTATGAGCAAACCCGGTCGATGTCTCGTTTTTCATGCTCCTTTTGAAGATCAAATCGAAGCCTTTGTCCATAACTTGGCTAAAGTATGAATTGTTTGTAGACAAGGAAGTTTACTTCTTGTTATGCTTCCTTTTCTTTTTCCCTTTTTTTTTCCCTTTTTAAATTCCTTTCCTCTTCCTCTTTCCCCCAATTCCCACTCTTATTTTTCCTCCTCCTCCTCTTTTTCTTCCTCAATCCATCCTTTAATTCTTCTTCGGCCTCTTCTTCATAATCTTCCCCCAATCCCTCCCTAATTTTATTCATCTTCTTTTTTCTCATCCTCCAATCCCCCTCTTATTCTTCTGCCTCCTCGTCTTCTTCCTTTCTTCCAACCCCTCCTTTCTTTCTCCAATTCCTCTTTTCCACTTCCTCGTCCACCTCTGCTCCTCTTATTCCACTTTTTCCTCTTCCTCCTTCTCTTCCTCCTCCTCTTCCCCCCCCTCTTTATCTTCACCTCTTCCTCCTCTGTCCCCTCTTCTCATCCTCTTCTTTTCTTCACCTTTTTCACTTTTCTTTTTTCTTCTTTTCTTTTTTCTTCTTCTTCTTCTTCTTCTTCTTCTTCTTCTTCTTCTTCTTCTTCTTCTTCTTCTTCTTCTTCTTCTTCTTCTTCTTCTTCTTCTTTTTCTTCTTCTTCCTCCCTCTTTCAATGGGAGTGCATCACTCCTAGTTATGCACATCAGGGGTTAGTGTGTATGACTGACGTGGGCATGCATTTGTGTAACGTTTACTATCTTTCGACATATTCATCCTGGTAAGGGACTATCTACCGGGTTTAGATTTACCTTTCCTAACATGTTACCCAGGAGAGTTTTCATATTCTTTGCTATTTCCAACTGTCGTGAGATTGTAAAGCACAGTTTGCACACCGAGCAACCTTTTTTTCGCTTATCCTAGAAGATTTGTAAACTTATTACCCTAGAGATGGGGGGCCCAGGAAGTTTTTTGCTGCGACAGTAAAGAACTGCAGTTTTCTTCTTCTTTCCTTCGCTTAAAATTTTGCTATAACTGCAATGTTGTCTCTTGTATAAATTTTAACTGTCCTTTTAGTCATCAGCGGTCCATAGATTTTACCCCGCTGTTGTCTCTCTAGACCAAAAGGGTTTGCCTAGATATGTTGTTTTTTGAGCAGTCTTGGAGTATGGCTCTGTTGTCTGCGAGGCCAATCCACATGTGCAATGCTGATTCACAAATTTTGAATTTGTATACATGTTGTTGCGTAATCAATTGTGTCCTGTTCTGAGGCGCAGAATAATGACTTGTTCTGGTCTGTCCATAATGTGGTAGTCATTTGAGCAGGATTTGGTGGCTTTCTGACTGTTTTGATCATTCTTTTTTTGGGTATGTAACGGGAATGAGGCTGTTTTCTTTTGCTCCTTCCTAGCCAATTGATCAGCTCTGTGTTTCCAGGTATTCCCCATGTGACAGCTAGAAAAGAAGAGGGAAAAGAGAAAGGGGGAAAGGGGAGAAAGGATGAGAGTAAGGGATAGGAAAAATTGGTTTGTCTCCCCGTGGAACAATATTAATTACTATTGCACATCAATGGCTCGTGGTGTAGGTCATCAGGGTTTTAGGAGAAGTGTACAGCCCACTCACAATGTCTTAAACTACTTGATTACAAATCTAGACTGACAAGTCGAAATAAAAGGCAACTCAAAAATATATTATTTTTTCTGAACAGTAACAGAGGACAATCTACAGCATAATCGCATAGATAACTATAATGCATTGAAAACACATCTATGTATAATCGACTCCAAAAAAAACACACTGCATGACGTCACAAGGGGAGGAGATAAAATAATTACTATATGCAACCGGATGTTAGGGAATTATTACCTACTATCACCCCCAACCGCATGAAGAAAAGGACTAAATCTAGGAATTACACGGCCTTTTTTTCAAACTATCTCTCCGTAGGCTTTCAGTGGTACATGTATTCACCCCAAACACCCTTTGATCCACAGATTGATCCATCAATCCATTACCCGGGGATTATTTTTTTCAGAGAACTTTGTTAGTCAAGTATGCCCTGTATGTTTGGGCAACTCCATTTTCCCCAGGCAATCCCTGAAACATTTAAAAAAAATCCCCGTGAGTGTTATGACAAAATAAACTTTAGTCTTTCACTACCTACAAAGTCCTTAACATTTATCGCTTTTTTATCTATACTAGTATTAGTATATTTAGCCACAGCATAAATTAAGAACTTATTGTGAACACAGTAATCTATCGCCTACATAGTTTAATTAATATTATATCGCCTATTTCCGACGCGGCGCATACAGCCAACAAACCCTAAAAGTATTTAAACATTTCCCCGAAGATTTGAACTCGCTGCCTTACACGCCGGGCCCCTTAACACACAACAGCAGAAGCGCGACCCCCTTTCCCCTATGTCCAGCGAACAAAAGAAAACATTCCTTCCTGTGCCCGTCCCGTCTCCAGCCGACGATCTCACCTATTTTTGGTTGACCTAGTGATCGCGAGTGCCTTGCCATCTTCTTCTGCCGTTGCTGTGTTTGGTCGCGTGTTTAACCCTTGCAATACTGCCATCTCTCGTTTTTAAATCCCGTTTTGACCCCCTGTTATCATTAATCTTTTAGTTCAATTATTTAAATTTTACATGCACTTTTACAGTTTATCCACATTGTTTATCTCTCCGATTAATATGACTCCCAACACTCTATTTCGGCCTTTTAAATATAGGTCATATGAAAGACGTGCATTCAGTCCTGATCCTTGCGGGTCGTGACCCATTTAGCGAGTTAACGTTCAGGTTTGCCAATGCTTCCTTGCTTAGATGCTATTATAGTTAGCTAGCTATTTAGGTGTGGGCCCTTTGCAGGACGCTGCACTCAGTCTGAATTTGTCGGTTTTCATGTTACGCGGAAAGTTCACCTACGGTAGTTTGCTATAGTTCTCTAAACTAAGGTACCCGATTATAATATACAATTAAACTAATTTGGTCTAAGTCTTATGTCAACTTACATTCAACTTCTGCCGTCCCGTTTATCATCTGGGTCCCCTATTTTAAAAACGATTCTCTCTTCAACCCCGCTTGCCGTGGATCCCACCACCGGTTTCATTGTATTTGACATTAGTCTCCTGTGTGGTTCCAACGCAGGTCTCCCCTGTGATTCCCATCGCAGTCTGGTAGGGTTTTCCTATCTGACGTTAGCCATCATCTGCAACACTGAGTGCTCTTTTTAGCCAACAGTCCTTCTCAAATGGCTTGCACGCCATTTCGGATCCTCGGAATTTGCGTTCCACTCCATCAGATTTTTTTTGGAATAAATGGTTCACAGATCCTTGACCATCCTACTTTACTTCAGCAGTCCAGACGAAACCGTATTTTGCATCTTTTCCGTCTTTAATACTGCCTCTCCATCTTCTGGACAATAAACGCCCGATATATAGACATAACCATTGCTGGAGTTCCAAATCACACTTTTTTGGGGTGGGCGACCGCCCCGCCCTCGGATCTGCTGTTTGCCCCTTTCTCGTTCCACACTGTCAAATGACCGGATCCTAAAGTATATATACTTCTCGAGTTGGCGCCCTTTTTGAAACACGTGCGTCGCTGTCCCCGTCCTCCCAAACAGTACCTCGCGTACCCTGCTTAATTTGCATACTACCCTCATATCATTAACCCAAATTTTCATTGTCTCTGAAGTTCATGGTCTGAGTTATCCTTTTCCCGCCACCATAAATTTGGAGAGTGGCGTTCTCTTCTGACAGCTAAGGTCACTTCCAATGCCGCCTGTACTCATAAATTATGCTGCCTCTAAAGTTCACCATTCTCCCTCTGACAGCTTGAACCCAAAGGTACAATACATTTGGCACTCCTCTCCCTGAGAGACTGCTAGTCAACAATAGAGGATGGCCTTGCCACTATTCGGTCATGCACTCCCGCTCAACCTATGACTATTTTAAAAACAATCCGGGCCCTTGACCTTTTGGTTTCAAAAATATTCCATTTTATATTCTCCCGGTAAGTTTGAGCGATTTTTGCGAAAAGCGTTTTCCATACTGTCTCACACAGATTGGGATGGTATCCACTGTATGGTGACCCGTATGCTGACTGCTTAGTCAGAAGTAGTGTCCTTAGTACTTGGCAATTTCCCTAGTCCAGGAGCGCCTACGAGTACTGATTTGCAATCTGTCAATAGCACCACATGTGTGTACCATGGATGGTATTTAGTAATACCTCTGTTGCTATCTTGATTGCCTCTATTCCGCACCCATCGTCTATGTGACAGTACTTTCCTGCTGGTCCTCTCGGCCGTGTCCTCCAGTATCTACACATGTGGTATTCTATGTACACTCCCGCTCCTCCATTTCGAACAGCATTTTGTGCTGACCATCTGTGTAGACTCGGATCCAGAGGTCCTGTGGGTATTCTTCATCAAGGAAGCTGAGAGTGGCTGTTCTGCGCTGTACACTGTTCTGTTCTTCAAATATTCCTCTCACTTTTGTCTGGATTTGTAGTGATAGTCTATGTTCATCTTTCCATGGAGTTCGCTCTGGAATAGTTGTCAGGGGATACCAACTGTGGGCAGATCGGTGGTTTCTCTGCAGAGTCGTTTGGCCTGGTGGATAAAACTACTTCTTTTCAACCGCCCCATAGCTAAGTTTTCAAATCTGTTCTTCATAGGGTGGCCTGGCAAGCTGAGGAACTTTCTGCTTGTATTAGCGTTTTCGTATCTCTGCGCTCTCTCAGTGCTTGTGTCCTCCCCATCTTCTCCATCTCCACTATAGGGGTTGATCTCATCCCTCCTGTGGTGACTCTAAGTGCTTGATTTTGCACCTTGTCCAGCTCTTGTAGTGTGGTTTTTGATGCTGAACACCACGCAGTTGACCCGTATTCCAGGTGTGGTCGTATGCTCTGTTGATAAACTTTGCTAAGTATTTTCCCACTGGCCCCCCCCTCCCATGTGGTTCCACTTAGTTTTCTCAGGATGGCTATTTTCCTTCTGGCTTTTGCTACTGCTTTGTTGATGTGCTTTCTCCATGTCAGCCTGCCATCAAATGTTACTCCAAGGTATGTTGGTTCTTTATCTTCTCTTAGGGGTATTCCATTTATCTGGATGATCCCTGCCTTTTGTTTATGGAGAGAGGGTAAATAGAGTGTGCTGCACTTGTCAGTGTTTATGCTGACACACCATCTATTTGCCCATGCAACAAATGTATCTACAGCTCTTTGTATCGATCTGGTGGTCCCTGATGCATGTTCATTTGTGCTCCATAGAACCAGGTCATCAGCATACATTTTTGCTTTAATTCCATGCGGTAGATTAGCAACAAGATCATTGATGAAGATTAGAAAAGTGTGGGGGACAAGACTCGCCCTGGGGAACACCGTGACGCAGTAGTACTTTCTTGCTCTTGAGTCCGTCTATCTGTACTCGGGCTCTTCTGTTGTGCAAGTATGCTTTCACCCATTTGTACATTCTTCCATTGACTTTACAGTTTCTCAGTTTCTCATCAGACCTTCTTTCCAGACTTTGTCAAAGGCTTCTTCAGATCTATTCATGCAGCAAGCAACAGTTTCTTCTCTTGGAATGCATCCTCAATTTCTTGAGAGAGGTAGGTTGTCTGATATTCCGTAGAGTAGCACTGCCTAAAAGCCAGCCTTGCTGTGGCACAAGGATGTTTTCACTTCAATGTACCACTGCAGTCTGTGATTGATGATGCGCTCTATGTTTGCAGAGACAGCTGGTGGGCTAAATGGGTCTGTAAGATGAAGGCAGTGTAACTATCTTCCCTGATTTTAGGAAGGGGTATCTAGATTGCTTCTATCCAGGCTTGTGGAACACTGCCTAAGGTCAGCTATTATTGAATAGATCTAGCAATAACGGTGGCTAGGGCATCTGTACCTAGGTTCCTGATCATTTCATTGGAGATACCTCAGCTCCTGGGACTTTCTCATTTTCAGTTTTGATATGGCTAGCCCAGTTCGCTGATTGTGATATGTGCCTCCAGAACCTCATGTACTGTTTATTCTGTCCTGTATGTTTGCCATTTCT
>JACEFZ010017348.1:40000-80000 GCA_014155875.1 Cepaea nemoralis | reverse complement strand
TGCATCTCGTCAGGTACATACTGCAGATGTCACACAACGTAGAGTAAAATAACTAGATACATCGTTCAAGCTGAAATACACACATGTTCGCACAGTAATATCAGTTGTTTACCATGGTAACTTTAAATTGACTACCATGTTCTTCTGTTTGCACAAAACTGGCCTATGCAGATGAATCATTAGGGCTTCTGCAAACTGTAACAAACGACTATTTTGTGTATGAAACAACACGCGAAAAGCGCTGTCTCTATCAATGACATGACCGGTTTCCAAGACATGACGTGCAATGGACGACGCCGGAAGTTTATATTTGTAGTGTGTCAGCCTTCCCATGATCCCATCGCCTGTGTGTAATATCTTGTCAACCCAGTTTGGTACGTGTTCAACAACCCTGCTGTGTAGCTGCCGCTCTGTTCTGCCGATGTAGGTATACTCGCACCTGCATGTGAATTGGTAAATGCAATTTGATGCGTTTACAGAGGGGTAGATTCTTGTACTGCTGGGGTGGGAGTACGTGTGGTTCTGTACCTAATAACTGGAGTTACAGCACAGAATGTTTGGCCGACTGCTGTAATGAGCCAGTCCTGTAGACGTTGCATTACGTCATCCCCTCGAAAAGTGGCGTTTATAAATCATGTGGAGTACCTATTCAGGTGTAACACATTCTTCAGGGTTTCAATTTTCTCTGTCAGTGTGTCCTGGGTGCATATCTTCCTAGCACGGTCAAACAGGGTCCGTCCTAAGTCCCGTTTGTACTGGACAGGTGCGAAGCTATGAAAATTTAAGTATTGGCGAGTCCATGTGTCTTTGCGATACACCGATCTTTGAATTGCGCCTTCTGCTCTACGTCTCATTAGAATATCCAGGAATGGCAACGCTTCGTTCTGTTCGTGTTCCATAGATAGAGAAATGTTTTTATGCGCCATGTTCATTATGGCCTGGAACGATGTTGCTTGTAGCTTGTCTGTAGTGATAATTAATATATAGTCCACATAACGACAGTAAAATACCAGGTTGTTAATGTCTGAGATCTCTTTTTTTTCCAAATTTGTCATGATAATGTCCGCTAGATTAGGACCAAGAGGACTCCTCATGGCCACTCCGTCAATCTGGCGGTCTGATTTATTCAGAAAATTGAATTTTATATTGGCAGTACATAGTAATAGTAGCTTCTCCAGAATAGATGTTTGTTTACCTAGTTTTAGTTGTTTGTCTCTAATGCGTTCACTTATTTCCTCTGTCTCATCTAATGGAACGTTAGTGAATAGGGCGGCTATATCCATGGATGCCATGTGTTTATTATTTATGTCCATACTATCCAATAATCCCACCAGTTCGAATGTATCTCTAGGTATTTTTGGATCAAACGACTGTCTTGGCTTAACATTTCAGCTAGCCATCTCGCTGTAGATCTATCAGATTAATATTGGGAATTTGACTGTTTCGGTCACAGGATTAATTATAACTTCTATTTTGAGATTGAACAGTGTATGGGGTTATGGAGAAAACGACAGAATCCTTTAATGAATATCACGAAAGAAATCTGTCCTGTGATATGGCTTGCTCCGAGAGTCGTGATTCATGTTTCCCTCTGTAAGCTGTCTAGTCTATCTTGTTATCGATTTGCGGCAACTCGTTTCCCGCCGTTAAGCTCAGTGTCGTGCAGAGATACATGCAAGTGTTCACCAGCTCTAGATGTTGAGCATGTATAGCGTGTTATGTAATGTTATTCAATCCGAAATCTTGTTTGAATAATCTTGAACATAGTTATGTCATCGTGTATCCAACTCTGTGATGACCCATACACTTCATCTTGAGACATTAATGTGGCTATCCCACTTTGAATTTCACATACATACAGATTTACAAGCTATGCATTTTATACTGAGTGTATAAATGGCCATCAAAGGCATGAACCGAACAGACAAGACATCTCGAGTTGGTCGTCCCTAGACAGGCAGTGGACAGAGTCCTTCTGGCGAAGTGGTACATCACTGGCCTTTCGCCCCGAAGGTTGTGGCTTCGATTCCGTTCGGTTAATGAGTGCCATTTTCTCGGAGACTCCTGGGCGTCGTCGCTGGATCCACGGAGTTCGTGATTTGTGCGACGCTTTCGGCGGGGCGCCCTGTGGCATGCCATCTGCGATAAAACCCGGTGCGTTAACGTCCATCTTCTTGCCTTCAAACCCCTTGTTTAGAGATACAGTGGCCTTACACAACGATGTGGAGACGTCTCTGGCAGTCATCAGTCCACCCCGAAATCATGAGTAAATTATGTCCATCGATGATTCGCTCTGCTAATTGAGTAATAATGTTGTAATGGCTCCCGAGAGTGATACCCAATAAGTGGAATCTAGGTTTAAATGTCCGTCGAGCGAGAATCCTACATTGGTGGCGAATGTCCTATATAACTATCAAGGAAAGCTTACCAGGTGGACAAATGATGGGAAGAGGCTGGATGTTTCGGCCGAAGGGCTCTTCTGTCGCAGTTCTGCTGCTAACAGCTACAGAACAATTACTTCCCAAAAAAACAATTACTGTCATCAGTCTACTGTCCTAGCTTAGCCTCTGACCACTCCACTGTTTCTGGAAACTAACTCTCTCTTTCTCTCTCTCTCTCTCTCTCTCTCTCTCTCTCACACACACACACACACACACACACACACATACACACACACACACACTCTCTCTCTCTCTCTCTGTCGCTCTCTCATTATTTCACTCTCTTCTTCACTCTCTCCAAATTTACGTCTTTCAATATCTCTCATGCTCTCTTACTCTCTCATTCACTTTCTCTCTCACTCTCTCTTTCATGGTCTCTCTCAGTCCATCTCCCTCAATCTCTCTCTCTCTCTCTCTCTCTCTCTCTCTCTCTCTCTCATATTCTCTCACACACTCTTTCCTTCCGTCACCCTTTCTCACACGATTTCTTTCACTCTTCAATCCCCCTCTCTCTATCTAATATTTTCTATTTCTCCACCTTCCTCAACTCTCCCTCCCTCTCTCTCTCTCTCTCTCTCTCTCTCTCTCTCTCTCTCTCTCTCTCTCTCTCATGTTTTTTCACTTTGTCTGTTTCTCTCACTCTCCTTTTCACCCTTTCCCAATCTACCTTTTTCAATCTCTCTCATCCTCTCTCACGCTCTCCTTCGCTTTCGCTCTCACTCTCTCCTTCACTGCCTCTCTGTTTCCCGCATACACACTCTCTCCCCCTCAGTCTCCATTTCTCACACAATTTCTCTCACTCTTCACTCTCTTTCTCTTTGTCTCTCTCACTCTCTTACTTCAACCCCACCCTCTCTCCCTTTCTATTTTTCTCTCTCGCTCACTCTCTCTACTCTTCCCTCTCTCTCTCTCTCTCTCTCTCTCTCTCTCTCTCCTCTCTCTCTCTCTCTCTCTCTCTCTCTCTCTCTCTCTCTCTCTCGCCCTCTCTCTCAGTCTCAGCCTGAAAGCCCCGGAGCATCACTGTTTAAAAAACATTACTTCAAAAGGACAAAGCGAGTGCCAGAGCGAGATAGGGGATCCAACCGACGGCCATGCATCGAGCCATCTCTCGCGCTCACAGCTGACTTGTCAGTCACTCCAGTAATGAGCTGGGATTTACCAGTGTGACATTTATCACCAGGTGAGTACTATCTTTACAAGAGAATAGTATACAATTGTCGCATGTGCAATTTGTCTTTTGTATGGTCTTAACTTACCTTATTCCCGATAATCAAATTAATAATGCGCATTGTGCTGTAAAGTACGAATAACTATGAGCAAACCCGGTTCGATGTCTCGTTTTACATGCTCCTTTAGAAGATCAAATCGAAGCCTTTGTCCATAACTTGGCTGAAGTATTGAATTGTTTGTAGACAAGGAAGTTTACTTCTTGTTATGCTTCCTTTTCTTTTTCCCTTTTTCTTTTTCCCTTTTTTTAAATTCCTTTTCCTCTTCCTCTTCCTCCAATTCCCACTCTTATTTTTCCTCCTCCTCCTCTTCCTCTTCTTCCTCCAATCCATCCTTTAATTCTTCTTCGGCCTCTTCTTCATAATCTTCCCCCAATCCCTCCTCTAATTCTTATTCATCTTCTTCTTTCTCATCCTCCAATCCCCCCTCTTATTCTTCTGCCTCCTCGTCTTCTTCCTCTTCTTCCAACCCCTCCTCTTCTTTCTCCAATTCCTCTTTTCCACTTCCTCGTCCACCTCTTGCTCCTCTTATTCCACTTTTTCCTCTTCCTCCTTCTCTTCCTCCTCCTCTTCCCCCTCCTCTTTATCCTTCACCTCTTCCTCCTCTGTCCCCTCCTTCTCATCCTCTTCTTCTTCTTCTACCTTTTTTCACTTCTTCTTCTTCTTCTTCTTCTTCTTCTTCTTCTTCTTCTTCTTCTTCTTCTTCTTCTTCTTCTTCTTCTTCTTCTTCTTCTTCTTCTTCTTCTTCTTCTTCTTCTTCTTCTTCTTCTTCTTCTTCTTCTTCTTCTTCTTTCTTCTTCTTCCTCCCTCTTTCAATGGGAGTGCATCACTCCTAGTTATGCACATCAGGGGTTAGTGTGTATAACTGACATCGGCATGCATTTGTGTAACGTTTACTATCTTTGGACATATTCCATCCTAGGTAAGGGACTATCTACCCGGGTAGATTTACCTGTCCTAACATTGTTTGCCAGAGCAGAGTTCTTATAGCATATTCTTTGCTATTTCCAACTATCGTGAGATTGTAACGTACACAGTTTGCACACCGAGCAACCTGTTTTTCGCCCTTATCCTAGAAGATTTGTAACCGATCTTATTACCCTAGAGATAGGGAGGCCCAGGAAGTTATTGCTGCGACAAGTAAAGAACTGCGGTTCTTCTTCTTCTTTCCTTCGCTTGAAATATGTCTATAACTGCAATGTTGTCTCTTGTATGAATTTAACTGTCCTTTTTAGTTCACTCAGCGGTCCATAGAGTTTATCTTCCGCTGTTGTCTCTCTAGACCAGAAGGTTTGCCTAGATATATTATCTTTTGAGCAGACTTGGAGTATGTGCTCTGTTGTCTGCGACGCCGATCCACATGTGCACATGGCTGTTTCACCAATCTTGAATTTTGCATACATGTGGTTGCGTAATCAATTGTGTCCTGTTCTGAGGCGCAGAATAATGACTTGTTCTGGTCTGGCTATAATGTGGTAGTCATCTTGAGCAGGTTTTGGTGGCTTTCTGACTGATTTGATCATTCTTTTCTTTTGGTGGTATGTAACGGACACATGAGGCTGTTCTTCTTTTGCTCCTTCCTTAGCCAATTGATCAGCTCTGTCGTTTCCAGGTATTCCACATGTGACAGCTAGAAAAGAAGAGGAAGAAGAGAGGAGGAAGGAGAGAAAGGATGAGAGTAAGGGATAGGAAAGATTGGGTTCGTGTCTCCGCGTGAGAACAATAGTTAATTACTATTGCACCATCAATGTCTCGTGGTGTATGTTATCAGGTTATAGAGAGATGTACAGCCTCACAAGGTCTCTAAACTACTCTAATCTACATAATCTCAGACTGACAAGTCGAAATAAAAGGCAACTCAAACATATATTTATTTTCTTCTGAACAGTAACAGAGTGACAATCTACAGCATAATCGCATAAGAGTAACCAGTACATGCATTGAAGACACATCTATGTATAATCGACTCCAAAAACAACACACTACTGCATGACGTCACAAGGGGAGGTAGATAATATAATATACTACTATGCAACCGGATGTTAGGGAATTATTACCTACTAATCACCTCCTAACTGCATGAAGCAAAGAACTAAAGCTAGGAATTACACCGGCCTTTGTTTCGTAACTATCTTTCCGTAGGATTATTAGTGGTCCATATATTCAGCCCAAACACACATTGATCCACAGATTGATCATCAATCCATATACCCAGGGATTATTTTGTTCAGATGAACATCTGTTTAGTCAAGTATGCCCTGTATGCTTGGGCAACTCCATTTTACTCAGGCAATGCCTGAAACATTATAAAACAATACGCGTGAGTGTTATGTCAAAATAAACTTTAGTCTTTCACTACCTACAAAGTCCTTAACATTTATCGCTTCTTTATCTATACTAGTATTAGTATATCTTAGCCACAGCATAAATTAAGAACCTTATTGTGAACACAGTAATCTATCGCCTACATATGTTTAATTAATATTATTATCGCCTATTTCCCGACGCGGCGCATACAGCCAACATAACCCTAAAAGTATTTAAACATTTACCCGAAGATTTGAACTCGCTGCCTGTACCACGCCAGGCCAACTTAACTACACAACAGCAGAAGCGCGACCTCCTTTCACCTATGTCCAGCGAACAAAAGACAACATTCCTTCCTGTGTCCGTCCCGTCTCCGGCCGACGATCTCACCTATTGTCTGGTTGACCTAGTGATCGCGAGTGCCTTGCCATCTTCTTCTGCCGTCTGCTGTGTTTGGTCGCTGTGTTTATATCCTTGCAATACTGCCATCTCTGCGTATTTAAATGCCGTGTTGACCCGCCTAGTTATCATTAATCTTTTAGTTCAATTACTTAATTTACATGCACATTTACAGTTTATCCACACTCTGCTTATCTCTCCGATTAATATGACTCCCAACACTCTATTTCGGCCATTTAAATATAGGTCATATGCAAGACGTCGCATTCAGTCCTGATCCTTTGCCGGGTCGTGATCCATTTAGCGGGTTAACGTTCAGTAGTTTGCCAATGCTTCCTTGCTTAGACTGCTATTATAGTTAGCTAGCTAGTTAGGTGTGGGCCCTTTGCAGGACGCTGCACTCAGTCCTGACATTTGTCGGTCGTTCATGATTACGCGGTAAGTTCACCTACGGTAGTTTGCTATAGTTCTCTAAACTAAGGTACCCGATTATAATATACAATTAAACTAATTAGGTCTAAGTCTTATGTCAACTTACATTCAACTTCTGCCGTCCCGTTGATCATCTGGGTCCCATATTTGAAATACGATTGCTCTCTTCAACCTCGCTTGCCGTGGATCCCACCACCGGTTTCCAGTTGTATTTGACATTAGTCTCCTGTGTGGTTCCAACCGCAGTGTCTCCCGTGTGATTCCGATCGCAGTCTGGCTAGTGGTTGTCCTATCTGACGTTAGCCATCATCTGCAACTACTGAGTGCTCTTCTTTAGCCAACAGTCCTTCTCAAATGGCTTGCACGCCATTTCGTGATCCTCGGAATTTGCGTTCCACTCCATCAGATTTATCTATCTGGAATAAATGGTTCACAGATCCTTGACCATCCTACTTTACTTCAGCAGTCCAGACGAAACCGTGATATGTGCATCTTTTCCGTCTTTAATACTGCCTCTCCATCTTCCTGGACACTAAACAGCCTGATATATTGACATAACCATTGCTGGAGTTCCAAACTCACACTTCCTCCTGGGCTGGGCGACCGCCCAGCCCTCGGATCTGCTGCTACCGCACCCTTGCTCGTTCCACCCTGTCTCAACTGACCGGATCCTAAAGTATATATTACTTCTCGAGTTGGCGCCTTTCTTGAATCACGTGACGTCGCTGTCCCTTGTCCTCCAATCAGTACCTCGCGTACCCTGCTTAATTTGCATACTACCATCATATCATTAACCCAAATCTACATTGTCTCTGAAGTTCATGGTCCTGAGTTCATCCTTTTCCCGCCACCATAAATTTGGAGAGTGGCGTTCTCTTCTGACAGCTAAGGTCACTTCCAATGCCGCCTGTACTCATAAATTATGCTGCCTCTAAAGTTCACCATTGTCCCTCTGACAGCTTGAACCCAAAGGTACAATACATTTGGCACTCCTCTCCCTGAGAGACTGCTAGTCAACAATAGAGGATGGCCTTGCCACTATTCGGTCATGCACTCCCGCTCAACCTATGACTATTTTAAAAACAATCCTGGCCCTTGACCTTTTGGTTTCAAAAATATTCCATTTTATATTCTCCCGGTAAGTTTGAGCGATTTTTGCGAAAAGCGTTTTCCATACTGTCTCACACAGATTGGATGGTATCCACTGTATGGTGACCGTATGCTGACTGCTTAGTTCAGAAAGTAGTGTCCTTAGTATTGGCAATTTCCCAGACAGGAGCGCCTCGAGTACTGATTTTGCATCTGTCAATAGCACCACAGGTTGTGTACCATGGATGGTATTTAGTAATATCTCTGTTGCTATCTTGATTGCCTAGATTTCAGCACCATAGTTATGACAGTACTTTCCTGTTGGAACTCTAGCCGTGTCCCTAGTATTATGTGGGTATTCTATGTACACTCCCGCTCCTAAATTTCGAACAGCATTTTGTGCAGACCCATCTGTGTAGACTCGGATCCAGGGGTCCTGTGGGTATTCTTCATCAAGGAAGCTGAGAGTGGCTGCTCTGAGTTGTACACTGTTTTGTTCTTCCGTGTCAAATATTCCTCTCACTGTTGTCTGGATTTGTAGTGACAGTCTATGTTCATCTGTCCATGGAGTTCGCTCTTGAATAGTTATCAGGGGGATACCAACTGTGGGGAGATCGGTGGTTTCTCTGGAGAGTCGTTTGGCCTGATGGATAAAAATGCTTCGTTTCAACCGCCCCATAGTTAAGTTTTCAAATCTGTTCTTCGTAGGGTGGCTGGTAAGCTGAGGAACTTTTCTGCTTGTATTAGCGTTTTCGTATCTCTGCGCTCTCTCAGTGCTGGTGTCCTCCCCAACTTCTCCATCTCCACTATAGGGGTTGATCTCATCCCTCCTGTGGTGACTCTAAGTGCTTGATTTTGCATCTTGTCCAGCTCTTGTAGTGTGATTTATGATGCTGAACACCACGCAGTTCATCAGTATTCCAGGTGTGGTCGTATGCTTTGTTGATAAACTTTGCTAAGTATTTTCCCACTGGCTCCCCATGTGGTTCCACTTAGTTTTCTCAGGATAGCTATTTTCCTTCTGGCTTTTGCTACTGCTTGTTGATGTTCTTTCTCCATGTCAGCATGTCATCAAATGTTACTCCAAGGTATGTTGGTTCTTTATCTTCTCTTAGGGGTATTCCATTTATCTGGATGATCCCTGCCTTTTGTTTTGGAGAGAGGGTAAATAGAGTGGTGCTGCACTTGTCAGTGTTTATGCTGACACACCATCTAATTGCCCATGCAACAAGTGCATCTACAGCTCTTTGTAGCGATCTGGTGGCCACTGATGCATGTTCTTTTGTGCTCCATAGAACCAGGTCATCAGTGTACATTGCCGCTTTAATTCCATGCGGTTGATTAGCAACAAGGTCATTGATGAAGATTAGAAAAAGTGTGGGGGACAAGACTTCGCCCTGGGGAACACCGTGACGCAGTAGTACTTTCTTGCTCTTGAGTCCGTCTATCTGTACTCGGGCTCTTCTGTTGTGCAAGTATGCTTTTACCCATTTGTACATTCTTCCATTGACTTTACAGTTTCTCAGTTTCTTCATCAGACCTTCTTTCCAGACTTTGTCAAAGGCTTTCTTCAGATCTATCCATGCAGCAAGCACCAGCTTCTTCTCTTGGAATGCATCCTCAATTTCTTGAGAGAGGTAGGTTGTCTGATCTTCCGTAGAGTAGCACTGCCTAAAGCCAGCCTGCTGTGGCACAAGGATGTTTTCACTTTCAATGTACCACTGCAGTCTGTGATTGATGATGCGCTCCATTGTTTTGCAGAGACAGCTGGTGGGGCTAATTGGTCTGTAGCCGAAGGCAGTGGAACTATCTTTCCCTGATTTTAGGAGGGGTATTATGATTGCTTCTCTCCAGGCTTGTGGAACACTGAATAAGGTCCAGCTATTATTGAAGATCTGCAACAGCTTTGCTTTGGCCTCTATCCCTAGGTTCCTGATCATTTCATTTGAGATACCATCAACACCTGGTGAATTTCTCATTTTCGGTTTTGATATGGCTAGCTCCAGTTCGCTGATTGTGATAGGTGCCTCCAGAACCTCATGTACTGTTTAATTCTGTACTGCATGTTGCCACTTCTCTTGAATCTCTTGTTGTTTCTCT
Organism: Cepaea nemoralis; assembly: GCA_014155875.1. Lineage (NCBI taxonomy): Eukaryota > Metazoa > Mollusca > Gastropoda > Stylommatophora > Helicidae > Cepaea > Cepaea nemoralis. Next base: position 70,006 of record JACEFZ010017348.1, on the reverse strand, counting down.
GGGCTAATTTCGATATTGTTATCTTGTGCGAACGAGTCCTCAAAATGGTTAGCTGCTTGCTTTCCTGTTAAGGTGTTTCCGTCTTTATGTAGTGCAATTTTTAAGTTTCTTCCTGTGCCCTCATCGTTAAGTTGTTTTATTTGTTTCCACAACTTCCTTGTGTCTCTTTCAAAGTTCAGTGACCCTGTGGTGACTGCAATGTCATGTAAAGGATATGCGGGGGGGGGGGGGGGGGGGAACTAGATACTAGCCCCATTTCCCTAGCCCGACTAGATACTAATCCAATTTTCCTAGCCCGGCTAATTGCTATCCAGATATTCTTAGCCTCTCTAGGTACTAGCTGGATATTGATATCCCCTCCTAGCCTTACGAGCCTTTCCCCCTTCTAATTCCCAGACTGGTGTCCGGCCAGTTGACACATTGCCAATTAGCGTTCTGTAGACTGCACGTCCAAGGCAGATTTCAACCAACTCTGGGCACTTGATGGATATACCATTGGTCCAACAACGAGTCGCGGGACTTTCGCGGCTGTATACTACCAGCAGTTGACCCAGACAGTCGTCACATTAAATGTGCTACAAAACATACCGATGATTTTAACACACAAACAAAGAGTGGACCATGGATATAACTTCGAATGTAAGCACAAGTATGTTCGAATCCCGATCGAGGTGGGGCATTCGTGTGTTTTAAATTGGCCTGGTCTCTCAAATCAACCCAGCTTAAAATGTGTGGCGGGAAATGCTCTAGGGCACGAACCTTCTAGTGCCGGCTGCCTATACATTTATGGGGCCAGCACCATATACCCAGAGTGCCCCAACTAAAGGGGATCCTTTACTTTTCTTTACCGCGTATGTTCTTGGTACGCCATGGATGTGGTGATGACAGTACAAATGTGGCGGGACTTTGCGATCAACTACAGGTTGAGTTTTAGTGAATGAATGAAAGGAGGAGGAGGAGGAGGAGAAGAAGAAGAAGAAGAAGAAGAAGAAGAAGAAGAAGAAGAAGAAGAAGAAGAAGAAGAAGAAGAAGAAGAAGAAGAAGAAGAAGAAGAAGAAGAAGAAGAAGAAGAAGAAGAAGAAGAAGAAGAAGAAGAAGAAGGAGAGGAGGAGAAGAAGAAGAAGAGAGAGAGGAGAGAAGAAGAAGAAGAAGAAGAAGAAGAAGAAGAAGAAGAAGAAGAAGAAGAAGAAGAAGAAGAAGAAGAAGAAGAAGAAGAAGAAGAAGAAGAAGAAGAAGAAGAAGAAGAAGAAGAAGAAGAAGAAGAAGAAGAAGAAGAAGAAGGGGAGGAGTTTTTAGGCAATTTTACGTTCAGCAGTTTGTCATTGCTTTCTAAAAGAGAAGTCATATGATTGCGAAGCGTAATTGAAATTGGCGAAGAGCTCTTGTCACAGTCTCACTATAGACGGCGGATGAGAAATAATTAGCCAGCTGTTTTTATCTTATTTGTTAGTTTCTTCTATGGAGTCGATTAAGCCGTCGCGTTAACACTGATTGGAATAGACATACTGTGGTCATTAGGCAGACAACACGTGGAAATATAACGGTAATGGGAAAAGTATTGCAGTAGGAAAAAGAAGAGAGTTGAAAGAATGAATATACGAAAGAGAGAGGGAGAGTTAAAGAGACAGGAATAGAGAGAGGGGGAAAGTTAAAGAAAAGGAATGAAGAGAAATAAAGAGACAATAAGAGAGTTAAGAAGGCGAGATAGAGAGAGAGAGAGAGAGAGAGAGAGAGAGAGAGAGAGAGAGAGAGAGAGAGCGAAAGAAAGAGTGTGCCACAGAGAGAGCGCGAAAGAAAGAGTGTGCCACAGAGAGAGCGCGAAAGATGGGGAGAACACAAGAGAGAAGGAGAGAGGGAAAGAGGGAGATCAAAAGATAAAGAACAAGTGAGAAAGAAAATGATAGATAGAGTTTGCGAGGAAAATAACATTTCAAAACATGAAAGGAAGGAAGAAATATGAAGCTTCCAATAATGGCAAAGCCGGTCTTTACATAATTAACCACACGCACACACACACACACACACACACACACACACACACTCACACACACACACACACACATACACGCAACTGAGAAGTGAGAAAAGGAGAAAAGAAGAGAGAAAGAAGTAGTCTGTAGCATTCAGTAATAATAAAGGCGGTCTGTGTAGACTTAGAGAGAGAGGAGAGAGAGAGAGAGAGAGAGAGAGAGAGAGAGAGAGAGAGAGAGACAGAGAGAGACCGAGAGAGATCAGTACCAAACTTGCCGTTACGCCAGCGAGGGCTGAGAGTAATGAGATAATCTAATCTGAGACCGCGCCAACACTCTACTCGTTCATTGTTTATAGAGTACAGGCTGACACTTCCAGTAGCGGAAACCAGGCGAGGGGAAAAACATTAGTGAGATTCGAAATTGGACTGTCTGTATTCTTGTTTGCAAGGACACGTACAACGACTGACATACTCACAGGGAACCAAAATATATTCAGTATTTTGTGTTTGTTCTCGTGATATTTTTCAAGTATGTTATTTCATTCTAATAACATATTTGCGGCCACCAATCAACCAAGCGATTCTTCCTCAATAAAGGTTCTCTGCAATGAAATAAAAAGAGTGTGGGGGGGGGGGGGGGGGCGCGCAGGGTGAGATCGGAGAAAGTTTGAAAGAGAGAAATTGAGACAGAGAGAGATAATAAAAAGAGAGTGGTAGATAGAGAATTAAAGAGACACAAATTTGGCGAGAGAGAAAGTGGGATATAATTTAAAGAGACACGAATGAAGGAATGAACGAACAAACTTTATTTTCAAAGGGTTAAGAATTGGGCACGCAGGCTCGTCTGACATTCTGCTCTTCTTATCTCTTTCCTCCCATACGCTATTTCATCCATACATCACTTATAAGGCTAATCTTAGACAACAACAGAACAAAATGCACCAATTCGCATGGAAAATAATCAATAATACATGACTCACTAAAGCCATTTTTATTATGGCCGTAATAAATACCCAAGATAAGTGTAACGTACCATACATATGGGAATGTTTAGTATCCGAATCTTTATCCACCAGTTCGATAATCCATTTGTACCTCAATTCCGACTATCCTTTACTCACACAACTCTGCCCTTTATCCACCCGATTCTCTAACCATTTTCCCCCTTAATCTATCCTTCCCGTTATTTCCCTGTCCCTCTATCCACCCAACACTATTTTCAATCTCTCCTCCATCTACGTTGCCTTATACCCATCTTTCCCTCTATCCATATGACAGTCTATCCTCCCTCTCCATATTCACCCGTCCCCCATCCAACTGACCGCCAGCCAACCTCCCCTCTATGCAACCGACCTACTATCCACCCTCCCTTCTAAACACTGGCCATCTATCCAAAACACCTTCTATCCACCCGCCCTTCTATCAAACTGAACTTCTTTTCCCCCCACCCTTATTAACCCCCTCCACCTTTTTGTATCCAACTGATCCTTTATCCACCCCCACCAATATTTACCATCCCCTATATCAAACTGGCCTTCTATCCACTGCACCCACATTTGCCTACCCTTATATCCAACTGACTTTTCTATATATCTACCTACCCTTCTATTAAACTGACCTTTTATCTACCAGCCCCTGTATTCATCCGGCCTTCTACCCACCCACCATTTATCCACCAATCCTGGGCACCCGTTCATGTTTCACGCCCAACAAACAAGACGTAAAGATGGTAATGGTCTCTAGCGGCAGGCAAATTCTGTTACAACTTCTGGTACCGGAGCTGTTTTTGACCTTGAGTTCGTCACCGCTAATGGTTCCTAAATATTAAGGACGAAAACCTAAGTTGTTCAGAAAGCAAAGGCAAACTACTGAGCGGAAACCGGTCAAGAGATCACAACAGCAAAATATGCTGGTAATGACTGCGACGTCCTGTAAAGGATATACAGTTAACTGTTAAATAACATACAAAATAATCACAAAGCAGAACAAGATTATAGCACCCGTCGCCAGGAGCTGACTTTCGCAAATATTACGAGTTCCATCTTGATATTTGATGTAAACAAAATAATCAGATGAGTACGACTTCCCTACCTAAAACGATTTTAGGCTTTTATTTATTTTGAATAACGAAAACACAAACAATAGATTGCACGATTTATTGACTGGCATATTTCACTGCATCTCTTCAGGTACATACTGCAGAAATCACACAACTTACGTGAATTAACTAGATAAATCCTTCAAGTTGAAATATACACATATTCGCACAGTAATGTCAATTATCTACCACGGTAATTTTAAGCTGGCTAACATGTCTTTCTGTTTGCACAATTCTGGCTTGCGTTGATTGATAATGCACTTAGAAAGAGAGATGCACACAAAAGTAAGCTATTTCAAACAACTGGTCAAGGTGGATAAAAGTGAAAAATGGGCAGAGGTGTGTCAAAGAGTAAGCACAGACAAGTCACTGAAATTGTTCTGGCGACTACATAAAAGCATGAGTGGTGTAGTCAAGAATAAGAGCATTTCTGACTTCCAAGGTGCTGACCTCATCTGGCAGAGGACTGACGAGGACAAGGGCAAAGCCCTCTTCGAACGCTATCTAGAGCAGAGTAACCAGACAGACATGGGAGGCCGAAATCTGGCCAAGGAGGCCACCTCAGACAGGTGCAAGGCCCAGAACACTTCGGGTGAAGACACAGCGACAGTGAAAGAAATCAAGGCTGTACTTCGACGATCAAAAAACAGCGCTCCAGGTCCTGATGGCATAAGATACGACGACATCAATAGGTGTACCGACAATGAGCTAGAGAAACTAGCAGACATGTACAACAACAGTATGGAGAATGCTAGCATCAAGGAGAAGTAGTTACACAGGTATCTGATTCCCTTGCCGAAACCTGACGAAGACCACACAAAAAAATTCAGGGATATCGAATTATAACCATGCAGAATACAATAGGCAAGCTGCTGGAGAAGGTAATTGCCAGGAAAATATCAAGCCAGCTAGAGAGGCAAGGTGTTTTCCCACCTACCCTGGGTGGGTACCGTCCAAAAAGAGAAACCTGGACCAATGCAGCAGTCTTTGCCCATGATGTTTATGAAGGTTTCCACTCAGGCATTGAAACCTTTGCTGCAGCGATTGATCTTGAGGATGCATACAACAGAGTACCATTGGTGTCAGAGTCTTGCGTAGAGCAAGATAAGTAGCTCGTTTTCTGGCAAGTGTGAAGCAATATCAAACTATCAAATCACACGAAGTGAATATCCGAAAGTATTATTCACAAGCTTTATTTACGCGCTGCATTTATTATCGCACAAACATCGCGCACTGACAATCCATAGCAATCATTACGGCATGAACAATATCACTACAATACATAATAATACATGCAAGCAATAAACATCTCACTTACAAGTCAAACTATTCAAGCGTTCGAACCAGTCTCCCACTGTCGTACAGGCTAGCTCTCAATGCAGATTCAAACACTCCTTGCATACCCATGCAACCTGTCTATTCAAACACCTAAACCCGTCTGCCAGTTCTGGCGTTCTACACGCTACACGCCAGTCGGCGCTCACGTCAGCTAGTGTGACCCCTGCAAGGTTCACGAGGTGTACTGCCGTTTAAGCTTCGCTCAATTGCTGTGCTTGGCTGCTTATCCGGGCGTCGTCGAAGACGCCGCGTTCTCTCTGCAGTGTTTAACATCACTCAGGGTTGCGTGTTGTTATGTTGTTTGGCGTTGGTACAGACAACGCGTCGCAACCTCGGATGTGAGACCTTGACAATTGGATATTTTAATGCTTCAGCTTCTTGAACTAAAAGTAAGTCCATTTCTCCTTAGTTGGATCGCTGCAGCCCTCTTCCAACGGAAAGTAGTTTTTAGATGTGGCAGTTGGACTTCGGAACCAACAACAATATATCCTGGCCTACCACAGGGATCACCATTATCTCCGGTACTGTTTAACGCCTACACAGTGAGAATCACCAGTGAGCAGATCACTGGACCTGGCAGGACATTGTCATATGCCGATGATGTTTTAGTGTATCCAGGGTAAGGATAGAGAGCAGGTTGCTGGAACTACAAACCGAACTCAATCGCATAAGTACTTGGTGTGGTGAAGCTGGGGCAATGGTCAACTCAACAAAGGCAGCAGTGACTTATAATGAGCACATAGACCAGGTGATAACAAAGGCCAAGCGGGGTTTGGCTGCGATGCGGGTGATGGCGGCAGCAAACTGTGAGCAGCGCCATATATGTCTTCTGTATGAGGGGCTGGTCATGTCTGTTTTGGAGTATGCAATGGCAATCCTGACTCTCAGCCGTAAGCAGATAGAAAGGATGGAAAAGATACAGAATGAAGCTATGCGCATTATTCTTGGATGTACAAGAGATACAGCATGCGGGGCGATGTGCTACCTTCTTGATTTTCCAACCATTGAAGAGAGAATACAAGTTTGCAGAGCACGCGCCTACCTCAGAATTAACGCAAACACACAACATCCACTGCATAGTGAAATTATGAAGGTGAAGGGCAGCAGGTTAAAAAGAGGACGGTGGATGGGTCAAGCCGAAGACATCCTTCAATAGGTGTGTTCATTTGAAGACTTAGAACCTGGCGAGGAGTGGGTACAAGTGCCAACAGATTTCTGCACATCCTTTTCAGTTTGCATCCAACTAGATAGAAAATGGGGTAGCGGGGTAGGGGTATCCCCTATCAAAGGAGAAGTAAGGCGCCTCCTTCCCTCCGCTAGCCTACGGGACACCCTTGGGCAAGGTGGAGTACCAGTTTAGCCCCCCGATCAGGGTTACGTGAAGCCATGGGTGCAGGTGATGGATGAAGATGTCGAACAGCCAACAGATAGTTGTAGGTTATGGTCTTCACCTTCACGACGGTAGGCAGAGGATCTCTATTTTGAGGAGACAATGGCTACGGTCACTGACCAGTATGGTCACTGCTAGGAAGGAAAGCAATGGCAAACTACCTTCTTTACAGATGCCAAGAAAATCATGTTGTGTGAAATCACAACAGAAATTATTAATGCTTTAGAAGAATATGGAATAGATAAAGTTACCAGTCTGCTTAATACAATATATGATACTGGAAATATACCTCAGGAGTTATGTAATTCTGTATTTATTGCAATCCCAAAGAAATCAGGAGCCTTGGAATGTGATCAACATCGAACAATTAGTATAATGAGTCACATCACGAAGATTTTGCTAAGAATTATCATGCAAAGAGTTAGGAGGAAAATACAACCTGAAATAGGAGAAGAACAATGTGGGTTTGTGGAAGGCAAGGGTACAGTAAATGCTGTGTATATACTGAGAAACATAATCGAACGTTCTATAGAAGTAAACAAAGATCTACACCTTTGCTTTATTGACTACACAAAGGCTTTTGATAAAGTGAGACATGTCAACATGATAAGGATGCTTGAAGATCTACATATTGATAGAAAAGATCTTAGACTTGTAAAAACCATATATTGGAAACAACAAGCTGCCATAAGAGTTGATAATGAAGTAGCCCAATATCAGCCTATTAAGAGGGGTGTGAGACAGGAATGTGTAATGTCTCCAGATCTGTTTTCCCTGTACAGTGAAAGTATTTTCAGAAATATTGAAGATATGGAAGGAATCAACATTGGGGGACGATGCATCAATAACATTAGATATGCAGATGATACAGTCTTGATTGCAGACAATGAACAAGACCTGCAAAATTTAGTAGATGCGATTGTTACACACAGTGAACAACTAGGGTTAGAATTAAATTGTAAAAAGACACAGATTATGGTCGTCACTAGGAAGGACGAAATACCACAATGTAATATACAAGTAAATGGGAATATTCTTCAACAAGTGAGCAGGTACAATTATCTCGGAACAGTAATAACATCTGATGGGAGATGCCTTGAAGAGATTAGAACAAGAATCGCCATGGCAAAAGTAGCCTTTAGCAAGATGAAAAACATATTGACCAATAAAAAGATGTCAATTGATACGAGAAAAAGAGTGTTGAGATGCTACATTGAACCTGTACTTTTATATGGATGTGAAGCGTGGACAATGAGCAGTCAGGCTGAAAAACATCTGATGGCTGTAGAGATGTGGTTTCTGAGGAAAATGCAAAGAATACCATGGACAGCCAGAAAGACCAATGAACAAGTCCTTCAAGAAACAAATGAAGATCGTAAATTGATTAGAGAAATTAGACGTAGACAGTCAAAATTTTTTGGGCATGTTATGAGAAGAAATGGATTGGAGAATTTGGTGACAACTGGTAAGATCGAGGGGAACAGACCACGGGGAACGAACGAACGAACGAACGAACAAACAGACTTTATTTTCAAAGGGTAACAAATTGGGCACGCAGGCCCGTCTTACATTCGGCCCTTCCAATCACTCATCTTTCTTTCATGAACAGTGCATAGGAAAAAAACATTGTCACATGAATTTTGTAAACATAAACAATGCATATTACTATGTTATAAGACACATCCACCACCCACCCACACATCCCCCATTCACTCCAACTCCCCCACCCAACCACACACACACATACAATACATTCCCCCACCCATCCACCACATCCCTACACATCTCCCCACCCACACACACCTCTCATCCACCACACATCCCATCCACCCACACCCCAAGCACACATACATTCAATAACCCACACATCCCCCACCTACACACATCTCCCCACCCACTCACATATCCTTTACCCGTCCCATTTCACACAACAATCACTCACCCAATATCCTCCTCCACCCACACACCTCCAACCACCCAACCAAACACACATTCCTCAGCCACACACACATCTCCCCGTCAACTCACATATTCCGCACCTACCCACACACAAATTCCGCACTCACCCACATAATCTCCCATCTCCCCCAGCCCACTCACTTATCCCGAGCCCACACCTACAAACATCCCCCACCATCTCCTAACCTGCACACACTCACCCACCCACATATCCTCTACCCACCCACACATCCTCTACCCACCTATCCACCAACCAAACATCCCTTAACCCACACCCTTACTCATATACAATCACCCACCCACACATCCTTTACCCAACCACACATCCTCCACCCAACCACACATCCTCCATCCACCCATTCCCCCAGGCACACATCCCTTAACCACACACCCTTACCCATATACACACACGTCCCCACCCACGCACAATCTCCCCACCCATACAAACATCCCTCACACACATCCCCACCCACCAACACATTCCCCATTCACAAACACACACCTCCCATCCACGCACACACAACCCATACATTCATCCCCTCACACATCCCTAGACACACGTACTTATCCCTCAACCACTAACACCCACACATCCCTTACCCACTCATCAACACATACATCTCCTATCTACCCATCCACACTCACACATCCCAACCACCCATCTAAGCAAACATCCCCCACCCTCACACACATCATTCACCCACCCACAAACCCAACCACACCTTCACCCACCCACACAAACATCATTTATCCACACCCAGCTCCCCTCCCACACAATACCACACCCACACACATCCCAAAGACACATCCCTCACCCACACACACACATCTATCCACATATCACCTACCCATCCACACATCCCCCAACTACAGTCACCCTCACTACCCACACATACATCCTCCATCCAGCCACACACACCCCCACCCAGCCAGACATATCCCCCACCCACACACACACATCTCCAAATCCATCACCCACACTCATCACGCACCCCTCCCCCAACCCACACACATCCCCCATCACACATTCACCCACACATCTCTCACCCACACACACACTCCCCACCCATCCACCCATCCACCCCACACCCACATACAGATCCCCAAACCCACAACCACCCCCACCTGCACACATCTCCCACCCACCACATATCCCCATACCCACATCTCCCCACCCACACATATACCCCCACCCATCCCATAACCCACCATCAATCATCCACCAACATATCCTCCTCCACCCACTCACCCACAACCACCTAGACAAACACACATCCCCACTCACAAACACATCTCCCCATACACCCATACATCTCGCACGCACCTACACACAAATCTTCCACCCACCCACACAAACCCACCCCGCCCACCCACACACATCACGAATCCACCCACACACACATCCCCCGATCCCCCAACCTACTATTATGATCAAACTCCCACACTTTACACACACATACAGTGACGATTGTCGTGAGCATTGTCGCAAAATTGTAAAGAAAATGGAGAAAAATTGTACATATACATTTTGTAACTTAAAGATTAGTGATGCAATTCAACTCTCTCTCCCTCTCTCTCTCCTCTCTCTCTCTCTCTCTCTCCTCTCTCTCTCTCTCTCTCTCCCTCTCTCTCTCTCTCTCTCTCTCTCTCTCTCTCTCTCTTCTCTCACTCACTAGCGCTCTCACTCACATTACAGTAATGTTATATTATACATGATAAAATCAAGTGTTATACATACAAATGATAATGTGAAAGATGAAAATACACAAAGAATATGGAATGGCATGTTACAGGACATGCGAGCACTGAATTCTCTCTCTCTCTCTCTCTCTGTCTCTCTCTCTCTCATCTCCTCTCTCTCTCTCCTCTCATCTCGCTCTCTCTCTCTCTTACATGGGCACACACACATCCCCCCCCCCCCAACACACACACACACATATCCCTCACGTACACACCCATACATACATCCTCACATATAGACAAATACATGATGCCTCACATGATTACTGAAACTAATAAGAGCAAACTCCTACACTTTACACACAATTTAGACACTGACGATTGTCGTGAGAATTCTCGCAATTGCAAGAAGTGGAGAAAAAATTGTACATATACATTTTGTAGCGTAAAAATTAGTGATGCAATTCAAATCTCTTTCTCTCTCTCTCTCTCTCTCTCTCTCTCTCTCTCTCTCTCTCTCTTGCACGCTCTCTCTCTCTCTCTCTCTTGCCCTCTCCCCCTCTCTCTCTCTCTCTCTCTCTCTCTCTCTCTCTCTCTCTCTCTCTCACACACACATCACAGTAATGTTATATTATACATGATAAAATCAAGTGGCATACAAAATGATAAGATGAGAATTAAAAGAAAAAAATATGGAATGGCATGTTACAGGACAATCAGGTGGCATTAAACGATACCTCGTAATATGAAAGATGAGAATACATGAACACTATGGAATAGCATGTTACATGACATGCGTGGGCTCAACTCTCTCTCTTTCTCTCTCTCTCTCTCTCTCTCTCTCTCTCTCTCTCTCTCTTTCTCTCTCTGTGTGTCTCTCTCTCTCTTTACATACTCACACTCTCACACTCATTCACTCTCTCTCTCTCACTTACACTCACTAACTCTCTCACTTTCTTTACAGTAATTTACATGAATTCATTTTATGCATGTTAACATCAAGTGCATCAAAATGATAATATGAACAAAAATGAGAATACACAAAACATATGGATCAGCATGTTAGATGACATGCATGCCCTCAACTCTCTCTCTCCTCTCTCTCATCTCTCTCTCTCTCCTCTCTCTCTCTCTCTCTCTCTCTCTCTCTTGTCTCTCACTCACATGTACATACACACACACACACACATCATACCCACGCAATACACACACCCTGCACACATCCATATACTTACTCACACGTACTCACATAACACCGAATATACACTCCCTCGCATACACTGCATGCATGCACACTTACACATACACATACAAAGATATACAATACATACACGAGCACACACACACACACTCGTCCATACACACATACACACACGCACATGCATATAAACGCATATAAATACATGAACGCACACCTTAACACACGTACAGACATACACACAGAGTCACACACAGATGCACACATGTACACACATATACACCCATACACACATCCAGACATGCACACACATACATCACACTTTCTTATGCACTCTCTCATTCAACCACGCTCTCTCTTTTACACACTCACTCGCTCTCACACTCACTCATTCGCGCACATACACGCATACCTAAACCTACAAATTCTATCTCACTCACTCACGCTCCCTTACTCACTCATTTACTCGATGACTCTCTAACTCACACTCACTCACTAACTTTCACACTCTATCACACAGACAGGCAGACACACAACACACCCACTCTCTCAGATTCACTCATTCTCTAACTAAATCTCTCACACATATGTCCACACACTCACTCACTTTTACACTCACTCAGGCACATGCGCATGCATACTCTCTCCCTCTCACTCCTACTAATTCTTCCACTCACACTCTTTCTCACTCACTCTCTCACCCACTGTCTCGTTCACACACATACAGTGAAGAATGATAGTTGAAAAATGATACTAGTAGGTGACTTATGGAGGCATATAGTCGGTATGAAGTAAGTATTGAAAGAGTTTTCGGTTGAATGTGTAGGGACTCATTGGTGTTTTCAGTTCTGGTTGAAGGCTATTCCACAAGTGAGCACCAGAATATGCGAAACAAGTTTTGTATAAGTCCAATCTAGGCTTAGGAAGCTGTAATAAATTTAAGCGCTTACTGTTCATTGCATTAGATTGAATTAACGGTAGAAGATACTCTGGCGTATTTTCAGATATAATTTTATTCACTAATTTGGCTTTGTTAAAAAGGAAGCGCTTTTGAAGTGGTAGAAGTCTTAGATGGCTGTATAATTTATTACTTTCAACGTGCTTTATGCTAGAAACTAGACGTATAGCGCGGTTTTGAAGCGAACACAATCGTTTCATATTAGATTTAGGGCAGCCATCCAGACTGTGGAACAATAATCGAGAGGTGATTGGATATAGGATGCATAGAATATTTTACGTGTGCTTTCATCCAAAAAGTGTTGAATTTTAGCAAGTTGGTAAACTTTTTGTGCTATTCTCTTGGTAAGGGCGTGAACATGAGGGCTCCAGTTTAAATGTCTGTCAATTAAAAGACCTAATGTTTTATGTTCATTTACATTAATTATAGGTAACGTGTCCACGTGGAGCTCGAGCGGTGTCCCAGTTATGGCTAGCGTCTGTAGTTTTTGTCTGGTCGTTATTAGCATGGATTTAGTTTTGTCGATGTTAATTAACATGCGATTTTCATTGCTCCATCTACTAAGGTTGTCAAGATCGTTTTGTAAAGAGCTCTCTAAGTCTCAAAGGCTCTCTTGACTTGTGTAAATAGTGCAGTCATCCGCAAATAGATCACACGAAGTATTGAGGTATAAAGGAAGATCGTTAATATACACTGCAAAAAGCAGCGGACCTAGTATTGAGCCCTGAGGCACCCCAAAATTAAGTTGTGTGGGTCTTGATAGACAGTTATTGAAGGACACTACTTGTTGTCTGTCTGATAAAAATGACGTAATTAGGTTCACCATATTGGTGCTAGTCTTCATGTGTTTTAATTTTCTAATTAAAATATCATGATCTACCATATCAAAGGCCTTTTTAAAGTCTACAAATACTGCTCCACAAATGTTGCCATTGTTGATACAAAGATGCCAGTTATCGGTCATTTTTGTAAGGGCACTATGGCAAGAATATTTAGGTCGAAACCCAGATTGACTGTCAATTATTAGATCGTTGTTAATTAAATGATGTAGTGTTATTTTATGCATGTGTTTTTCTAATGGCTTTGATAGCGAAGATAGTAAGGAAATAGGTCTATAATTACCCAAGACGCTAATATCAGTTGAGCCATTTTTAAGTAGAGGATACACTTTAGCAACTTTAAAGGCAGATGGAAAGTAGTTTTTGGATAGGCACTGGTTATATATGAACGTTAAGGACTCACTAATAATAGGTGCAGCAAACCGAAGAATTCTATTACTGATACCATCTAGGCCTTCTGAATTTGTTGCTTTGAGATTTGAGAGATATTTATATACTTCTGCAACAGACATCAAGGGAATCTCAGAGGGAATATTTCTAGAGCACTTCCCTTCACAGAATGATGACAGTGAACTTAAATTACATACTGAGTCTGGTATTGAGGACTTTAGATTCTCTATTTCTGATTGAAAGAAGTAACTGAAATCCTCGCATGTTATAGAGTTTGGTATTGCTGACTCTGAAGTGTGTTTCTTGTTGGTTAGCGAGTTAATAGCCTTCCATATATTTGTACTATTTGATTTATCTACAATTAAATTCTTGAAATGATCTTTCTTTATCCTACGAATTTCATATTTAACTTTATTTCATAGTCTGCGGTAATTGATAAAATCTTTATTTTTGTGTGCTGTATCTCGTTCTCTCATGATTTCGAGAACTTCGCTAGTGACCCACGGGGACTTGTGTTGATTCTTGACTCGAACTTCTTTGACTGGCACATGTTTATCAAATAGATTGTATACTGCCTTTGTCCAGTAAGCTAGTGCATCATCCGGATCAGGAAGTTGGTAAACATGTTCAAGAGCTGCATTTTTTAAGTCGTCTAAAAATACATTTTGGTTGAGAGTTTTAAAGTTTCTAAATTTTATGCTTAAATGTTTATTTTTAGGAGTTTTGAACCCAATTTTCGACCATGTACAACATATTGGGTAATGGTCACTAACTGCACTAACAGGAACAGAACATTCGGTAATATTAACTGGACAAGTAACATATATATGATCAATTATAGTTGAGGAGGTGTCTGTAACTCTAGTGGGACGATTTATTAGTTGTTTGAAATTGTAAGATATAATGATATCTTCCCATGTCTGGTTGGATTTAGTAATATCTATGTTAAAGTCACCTAATATCATGACTTCTCTACCTGCTGTAAACACCCTATCCATCATTGTAGTGAAACAGTCATACCAACTATACCCAGCACAGGGATTTCGATATAGGTATCCAATGAGAAACGGTTGCTGGCTGACTGGCTTCACCTCTAACCAAACACATTCTATCTCTTCTATCTCGAGATCACTTCTACGGGAACAGTTGAGAGAATTTGAAATGTATACAGCAATGCCTGTCTCTAATTTTTTATTTGCGTCTCTTCGAATTACTTTAAACCCCTTAAGAGAGATTTCAGAGTCGGTTATTTTGTCGTTGAGACGACTTTCTGTGATTCCAAACACATGGAACTGTTTGCACAGTATTACTGAAAGCTCAGGTAATTTATTGAGCAAATGATAGATGTTGAGATGGCCTATATGTAGACCATCTTTGTTTAGCCACTGATAGTGATTGGCTAACATTACACAATGAAAAGATTATGTCGCTTGTGGTAGAAAAATTTCAGAGGTTTTGAAACTTTATTTAGTGGTAGTTACGACTATTATAGGGGATAGGAAAATGTCTGTGATGGAGTGACATCATTAAAGCTTGGTGCAGAGCTGCAGGATTGTATTGCATTAGCTGTTGAAGTTGACAATTCCACTGATAAGAGTGTGGATTACCGTACAATGAGGGACTACTGCTATGAGAGCTACTGGAAGTGCCTACATTGGAAGCAGGCATCGAGGGCACCGAAACATTGTTTATCGGTGTCCCCTTTGACATGCTAGGTGGAGACTGTTTTATGGGCAAGGGAGGAAACAATGCACCATAGTTAGCAACATTGGGATTGGAGCCTGGGTCGCTATTTACAGCCTTGTATTCCTGGGGAATAGGCAAGGGTGGTGTGGGCAAAGGTTGAGTGTTTTCTGAACACTGAGAGATGGCTACAGCCGGAGGTGAAGATCGGTTTACTCCTGTAACTGAAACTGGTTCTAATTGTTGTGTACGTTCAGGATATTTTATGTTCTTCGCTAGTATGCTAGTTCCTAGTTTTGAACAATGTAGTTGATCCTTATATAGTTTTTTCTTGGGAGCCCCGGACGGCGATGTGAAATACGGGGTATTATTAATGAAAGCATTGTTAGTTTCTTGACAAAATTTATGTAGAGTCAGATTGCCAGCATCGGCAGTGCGGCGCTGGAATCCATAACATGGCGGGATGATTGATGAAAAGAAAATAGATGCTTTAGGAAATTTCTTTCGCAACAACACCTCTAATGTAGCGAGTTGTGAGGTGCTTATGATGTGATTGTTCATAATATTGTTGACACCAATATGGACTGTTGTTCTTCTAATTCTATCATTCACCTTGAATTTCCGTAGTGTAGAGGTCAGTCTATCAATGTCAGCTCCTGGTAGCGGGTAGATCGAGGTAGTTTCGCTGTCAGAAGATGACATGCGGTCACTATAGATTCCCTTGAGCAGAGAGTCTCCAATGACGACATGAGTTGCACTGTCATCCATTGTTATTTCACGCTGTTGACGCACCCGTTTGATTTCTTGCCACTGATCGCTGTCATCTTTCATGCGTTCTTGTTTATTATAGTCGTTACTTGTTTGGGCTGGTTCTTGATGCTCAGTTGGATGGATGGATGGAGATAGAAAATGCAGACAAGAAAATCCGGCTGCTGTGGAGGCTGAAGTACAAGCGTTGATTTTCGAGAATTCGCTAGACGGTGATGCGGTCATCTACACAGATGGGTCGGTAGTCCGACATGTGAGAAGCTCATGGGCCTTTACAGCTCGGGTCGGAGGGAGAATTGTGAAGGAGGACTCTGGTGCTTTCACTGAAACCACAAGTAGCCTGACTATGGAAGTCATGGTAGTAAGTAAAGCAATAACATGGCTCGAGACACAGACATTCACTAGGGCATGTTTCCTTAGCGACTCAATGAACATGATCAAGAGGATAGAGGAGGGGTCGATCCGAAGAGAATGATTGCTGCCTCTGGAGCGGTCTCGGCTGGCAAAGATTAGTTTCATCTTCGTGCCAGGTCATGCGGGAGTACAAGGAAATGAGCGGGCTGACAAGCTCGCAGGTGAGGCTACTGTGGAGGGCGGACGCGCCATGGACCAGGCTGACATTCTGAATGCTCTACGAGAAGTAAGACTTTTGCGTGAACCAAGTGATGACTGTGAATCTACAACCATGGCCAGACTGCGAGAACAGCAAATTAAAAGAGGGGTGGCCAAACAAGAACACTACGCAGGAAGCCAAAGAAGGTTGATAAACCAACATAGAACTGGCGTCGTTAGCCGCTACACGCTGCGGGATTTGCTGAGGGGATCCGAGCACTTATGGACTGAATGGTTCGATGTGCAATGAGGATGATCTGTCGACTACTAACTAACTAACTAATACATTTAGATGCTTGCGGGTGCTATGACTTTGTGAACTAACTTTCTTGTGTGACATAGGGAAGGAGACTGGGACATTTATGAGGCTAACTGAGTGTGCAGTGGAGGTGATCCTTGACCATCCAAACCAATCAACCGATGCTAAGTCAGAGGTCTAACTGCAGTTTGGATATCATAAAGTCAGGAGGTCAGCATGGCCGAATGGATAAGAACGCGTGTTCTTAAATTGAAGGCGAGGTGACGGGGTTCAACCCCTACACGGGACAGTTGGACTACAATGTTGACTTCTCGTCCTTGACTTCGGGACGTAACTTACAAGTACTTCTTAAGACGGAGTGGGTTCGTCTGTTGGCGAGGGACACTGGTAATAGGGAAAGCTAACCCACACGCAAAATTCAGTCCAGTGCACTGTAAGTAGTGTATATGGACAACGCTTGAGTTTAAAGCGAGAGAGTGCACAAAGAAAACAAAAGCATGAAGTCCGAGTTTTGTCAGTGATGTAACCTTCTAAAGTTATTTCTGTCAGCAGTTTAATCATATAATGTCAGAATTCTGTCAACGATTTAATCGTCTAAAGTCAGAATTCTGATAGCAGTCCTTTTAATATCACAGTTGTGTTCTTATCTCGACGTCCTCCGGTATACTACTTTTTATCAAAGCGTCCAAAGAATGTTCTATTGGTCTCTTTACTACTAGAGCCTTGGACAAAGGTTTGGAGTTGAATACTAATATTTTTTTTTAAAACATACAACAATAGTCTTCTCTCTCCCCATGCAAAGAAACATCAACCACAGTTATACAGTAAGAACAATGAACCAGTACCCCAGAGAGATTCACCCACTGTCCTTGATGTTGCGCTCGACCTCCAAACTCATCTGGTGGTCACTTAGTATAAACAATGTAAATAAAAGTCACATAATAACTCGAGGTAATGAAACACCAAAATTGCCAAAACATCGTGGGGAAAAAAACAGAAACAAATATGCAAGACTACGACGCTACAGACGTTACACCCATCATGGAATATTCCTGGGCAACAGCAGCAGAAACATACTTGCGAAAAATGAGACTGCCCAAGATCTGGGACTAAGTATAACTACTGGCATAAGCCTGGGTCATTGACATTGAGTTGAGTGACCGGGCATGAGAAAGAATGGAGATGAAAGTGGGAGACAGTAAAGTGACTGACCTGGCTATGAGAAAACAGCCAGTCCTGAGAAATAAAATAGTGAGGGTAGAGGAAAAACCCCTAGGGGGGATGGGGCGAGAGATAGTGTATTTGTGTGAGAAGTCAAGGGACTTCGGGGAGTTGAGTTTGAGATACCGAAGGAGTCGGTAGTCCACGGAGAACTGTGTTGTGTGATTCTCCGAGCGGTAAAGGCAGTCTTAAAACTCAGAGTGGGTTACATAGAGAGCAGAGGCTCCGACCCAGTGGGTGGGTCGTATTGTGGGAGATCCAGCCGTGCATAGTAGTTGGACTAAATGTCTTGTGAATTTGAAATTCAGCAGGCCGTGAGAAGCCAGTGATGTGTGCTGGTTAAATTGTGAGGAGGATATTTATATTCTATGGATTACATTATTTCTGGATGTATAAACATGTTCCGTCTGTCCGTCTTATTTCTGGAATAAATGATTATGTGCGCCAACTCAATCTTGTTTCATGACTGGTGAAGGTGCACTTCTGGGGTGAGTTGGATTAAGAGACAGTTAGATAGCTCAATTGACACACCATGAACATCGTTACCTAGACAACGACCATCACACGACAATATCACGCAAAGATCATCAAGAACATTGAACTTATCATGAGAACGACGTGTGACATCTGGGTGCTCGTCGCTTTGGTAAAGAGTTTCTCACAGTACTGACAGCTACATTCGGTTAAGGAACACCGTGCAATATTGAGTTATCTGAGAGCTCGTCCGATCAAGAAACCCATTGCATTATAGACATTGGTGTCATTCTGAGATATTTGTGGGCTCTTCGCTGAGAGAGGAGTTATTATCTGTGACTTCGTTCCATCAAACTAGTCAGCGCGCGGGGAAAATACGCGGCAGAAATCACAAGCGAACAGTCAGTTCACGTCAAGTTCACTACAGGTGAATTGGATACCAACCATATCGCTGAAGGGAGAGGGGGTGTCAGAGATTTAACGCAGCACAGTGGTCTTTGTCAGTTTATATGTATATATTACGCGCACTGTGGATGTCCCTACACAAGCTTGTGGTTGTTATTGTAGTTTATTTCTTTGTGATCACCGTCTCCGTGTACTTGGCTTGTGAGTCTAGCGTTTTATAGAAAACACTTAGTGTTATCATCCATTTGTTTGTATATGTATTTATATGTATGTTTAACAATATTTCCAGAAATGTTATACAACTATTTGTTATAGATATATGCGAGGGAGTAGAGGTGCTATTTTCCCCTCACTACCTAGTGCTTGTAGAGTGACTGGGTGAGTACAGAGTAATATTTTGGCACTATGAATTTACGTACACAGGGAGTTGTGGTGTACTTAGGGAAGTGACACAAATACTAACAGCAGAGTCGTCACATTTATAGTTGGCTGACAGACAGCAACGTGTCCACAAGTACAAGATGCCTACTTTAATGGAATATATTGAAGCAGGTGAACGAATAGGCCTGAAAGGTAAAGAGTTACAGGAGTATGCAGAAGCAAAAGAACAAAAACAGATTGAAAGAGAGGAGAGGCATAATGAACGCGAGGCAAAACGCCTACAGGAAGAAAAGGTAGCTGAAGCTAAGCGTCTACAGGAAGAGACACAAGTAAAACTAGCTGAAATGGAAAACAAACGTCTACAGGAAGTAAAGTTAGCTGAAATGGAAATTGAGAAAGAGAAGATCAAGTGTCAGATGCAAACTGAAATCGAGTTAAGAAAACTAGAACTATCTTCGAAGGGTCAAAGTGAGGAAAGCAGAAGACCGTCGCAGTCGTCACAGAGATTAAAACTGCCATATTTTACAGACCAGGACCAATTTGAAAATTATTTGGCCAGGTTCGAGGCATCAGCCAAAGCGTTAGGTATTCCAGAGAAGGAGTATGCGATGCGACTTGGCGAGTTTCTAACGGGTAAGGCACTAGATACAATGTTCAATTTACCTGTAGAAGAAAGAAACAACTACACTATCGTACGTCAACGTTTGCTGACAAAGTTCCAACTAACTGAACATGGATATAGAACAAAGTTTAGACAGTTAGTGCCAGAGACAAATCAAGATTTCACAGACTTTGTTAACACAGTGAAGAACACATTTAACAAATGGATGGAGCTCGCAGAAGTAGGGAAAGATTTTAATAAATTAGTAGATTTAGTGTTAAGAGACAAAGTATTAGCTTCATGTAATACCAATTTAGTGACGTTCTTTGAGGAACGTAAGCCAAAGGACATAGACACAATGTCACAGTTAGGGCAAAACTACATGACTGCACATCCTAACGTATCTATTGGGAAACTAATGAGTGAGGAAATAGTCATGTGCAGCGTACACTAAACAGGACCACAATCCAGTCATCAGACCAAGGGCGAAAAGTGTGGATTCAGCACAAAAAGGTGAGCAGCAAGAACTTCAAGATAATGGTTTCCGTGGCAACCATTTTAGTAGAGCAGGACGGTACCCATACAAAAGGGGAAATTTCCAGAGGCGTCCAAATAGTTATGCCGGATGCTGGAATTGTGGGAGCTGGAGACACAAAATGGCAGAGTGTGATGCACAACCATCAGATGGACCAACGAACAACAGTAAAAGGGAGATCACTTGTTTCAAATGTGGAAGGAAGGGGCATTTCAGCCATCAATGTAGGATGAGAGAAACAGAGCACTCAAATGCAGCGCAAGTAATTGAGACGCTGAACAATGAAGATTGTAGTGGGTGCAAACCTCTTTTTGAAAAAGACAGTCAGCCAGTCCTAATATGTGGTCATACAGTGAAAGCAGGATCAGCAGTGCATGAAGGAGGAAGTCTGAAGCTGCATCAGGGATTCGTCAATGATAGACCAGCGTTAACAATTAGGGATTCCGGATGTACGTCTATCGGAGTGAGGAAAAGTTTAATAGATCCCTCGGGTTATACAGGGAAAAAGATTAGATGCATAACATTCAACGGCACAGTAGAGTTCTACCCATTAGCCATAATAACAGTAAAAACACCATATATCACTGGAAGAGTGACAGCGTGTGTTTTGGACTCACCAGTGGCTGATTTGATCATAGGAAATGTTATAGGAGTTAAAGATTGTACAGAAGAGGAAGTAGTTTATTGGGACCAAAAATATAGTGTAAGCAGTAATGAGGTAGTTACCACAAGAGAACCTAAATTAGAGAGTATAGCTGAGGTAGAAGAGGCACTTGAAGTAGACACAGGAACTCAGGACAAGGATAGTACAGCTGAGCAGATGAGAATTGATCTCAAACATAGTGCTAGTGACTCCCAGAGACAAGATACTACTCTGAACAAATGTTCCCAAGGGTGTAGGAGAGTAGAACATAGGCAGTCAAAGAAAGGTAGTTGGTGCTTCGAGAGGAAGAACAATGTTCTCACTCGCAGGTTTTCACATAGTGGAACTGCACGTGGGCAAGGAGCAGTACCTTTAGCACATAGAGACCGATATACTAGAACAGCTCAGGATAGTGCATGTGCAGGGCACATAGGCATAAGGCGTATGCAGCAGAAAGCAAGGTGCCAGATATATGGGCCAAGATTGAATAAAGAGTTCAGACTAAACAGAGACTCAAGTGTAACGGTGCAATATGCAGATAGGAAAGTTGAGTTAGGTCAAAAGAGTGTTCGTGACATTACTGACCCAGGGCTAGGGATAGCAAACAGATGTTGTAATTGTAGAGGTACCATGAGTCATGGGTACATGAAAGGTAGACACAGCATCGACAGGAATCAGAGGAGGGTTAATGCAAGAACAGAACCACCTGATATAGGGTCGGTACACAAATAGTATTGTGGGATCGTGAAGTAGTAAGAGACCTGTGGGTACATAAGTATAATGCTTTCCTATGATGTATTATTATTAATGTGATGTTTTAGTTCATGCATTGGTACGCAAGATAGAAAGATGGTTGTATTTATGTGTGGGGAATATGGGAGTGTACTATGAGCAGTTGATGTATTATTTAGGGTGGTAGCTAAAGTGAGGTGGAGCCATACTTAGGGCTACCCAGGCAATATGTCTGGGTCACATGTTTAGTAAGTTTTAGTCTCCCGATATTTGAAAACGAAGTTTTCTTTTAAGAGGGGGGTGATGACATAAGCCTGGGTCATTGACATTGAGTTGAGTGACCGGGCATGAGAAAGAATGGAGATGAAAGTGGGAGACAGTAAAGTGACTGACCTGGCTATGAGAAAACAGCCAGTCCTGAGAAATAAAATAGTGAGGGTAGAGGAAAAACCCCTAGGAGATAGTGTATTTGTGTGTGAAGTCAAGGGACTTCGGGGAGTTGAGTTTGAGATACCGAAGGAGTCGGTAGTCCACGGAGAACTGTGTTGTGTGATTCTCCGAGCGGTAAAGGCAGTCCTAAAACCCAGAGTGGGTTACATAGAGAGCAGAGGCTCCGACCCAGTGGGTGGGTCGTATTGTGGGAGATCCAGCCGTGCATAGTAGTTGGACTAAATGTCTTGTGAATTTGAGATTCAGCAGGCCGTGAGAAGCCAGTGATGTGTGCTGGTTAAATTGTGAGGAGGATATTTATATTCTATGGATTACATTATTTCTGGATGTATAAACATGTTCCGTCTGTCCGTCTTATTTCTGGAATAAATGATTATGTGCGCCAACTCAATCTTGTTTCATGACTGGTGAAGGTGCACTTCTGGGGTGAGTTGGATTAAGAGACAGTTAGATAGCTCAATTGACACACTATGAACATCGTTACCTAGACAACGACCATCACACGACAATATCACGCAAAGATCATCAGGAACATTGAACTTATCATGAGAACGACGTGTGACAACTATGGCAATGAGAATCGCGCCCATAAAAGACATGGACAACAAAACTGCTGATATCGAGCGCCTTGATCTTCGAAGATGATACAAAACTCTCACCCAATTGTAAAGCTCCAACGGCTAACCAAACATCCGCTGTATCAAACCGATACAGAGCCTACAACATCTTTCTAAGAAAACGTCCATACCATCTGGTAGGAGAAAGCTAGAGACAGCTTGGGTGTCAGAGCCTAACATGGGATAGCTATGCAGCAACATCGTTACGACACCCGGCGGACAAGAATTGTCGGCTGGCAAGATTGTTACCTGACACGCGACCAGCGGTCAGGCTGACGACAAGACGCACGCATGCCACGTGACCGCTACTAGAGGCGGTCAGCAAGTGCGCGCTAGCGACAGACCGAGCTGGGACCTGAGACTGGAAGGACGTGTGCGGTGAGCAGGCGTTTGTGTGGATCTCTGTGGTTGAAAGCCGAACGACTGTCCTCTTGAGCGTCAGACTTGTGAAATGGAAAACAAACGTCTACAGGAAGTAAAGTTAGCTGAAATGGAATTGAGAAAGAGAAGATCAAGTGTCAGATGCAAACTGAAATCGAGTTAAGAAACTAGAACTATCTCGAAGGGTCAAAGTGAGGAAAGCAGAAGACCGTCGCAGTCGTCACAGAGATTAAAACTGCCATATTTTACAGACCAGGACCACTTGAAAATTATTTGGCCAGGTTCGAGCATCAGCCAAAGCGTTAGGTATTCCAGAGAAAGGAGTATGCGATGCGACTTGGCGAGTTTCTTACGGGTAAGGCACTAGATACAATGTTCAATTTACCTGTAGAAGAAAGAAACAACTACACTATCTTACGTCAACGTTTGCTGACAAAGTTCCAACTAACTGAACATGGATATAGAACAAAGTTTAGACAGTTAGTGCCAGAGACAAATCAAGATTTCACAGACTTTGTTAACACAGTAAAGAACACATTTAACAAATGGATGGAGCTCGCAGAAGTAGGGAAAGATTTTAATAAATTAGTAGATTTAGTGTTAAGAGACAAGTATTAGCTTCATGTAATACCAATTTAGTGGCGTTCTTTGAGGAACGTAAGCCAAAGGACATAGACACAATGTCACAGTTAGGGCAAAACTACATGACTGCACATCCTAACGTATCTATTGGAGAACTAATGAGTGAGGAAATAGTCTGTGCAGCGTACACTAAACAGGACCAGAATCCAGTCATCAGACCAAGGGCGAAAAGTGTGGATTCAGCACAAAAAGGTGAGCAGCAAGAACTTCAAGATAATGGTTTCCGTGGCAACCATTTTAGTAGAGCAGGACGGTACCCATACAAAAGGGGAAATTTCCAGAGGACGTCCAAATAGTTATGCCGGATGCTGGAATTGTGGGAGCTGGAGACACAAAATGGCAGAGTGTGATGCACAACCATCAGATGGACCAACGAACAACAGTAAAGGGAGATCACTTGTTTCAAATGTGGAAGGAAGGGGCATTTCAGCCATCAATGTAGGATGAGAGAAACAGAGCACTCAAATGCAGCGCAAGTAATTGAGACGCTGAACAATGAAGATTGTAGTGGGTGCAAACCTCTTTTTGAAAAAGACAGTCAGCCAGTCCTAATATGTGGTCATACAGTGAAAGCAGGATCAGCAGTGCATGAAGGAGGAAGTCTGAAGCTGCATCAGGGATTTCGTCAATGATAGACCAGCGTTAACAATTAGGGATTCCGGATGTACGTCTATCGGAGTGAGGAAAAGTTTAATAGATCTCTCGGATTATACAGGGAAAAAGATTAGATGCATAACATTCAACGGCACAGTAGAGTTCTACCCATTAGCCATAATAACAGTAAAAACACCATATATCACTGGAAGAGTGACAGCGTGTGTTTTGGACTCACCAGTGGCTGATTTGATCATAGGAAATGTTATAGGAGTTAAAGATTGTACAGAAGAGGAAGTAGTTTATTGGGACCAAAAATATAGTGTAAGCAGTAATGAGGTAGTTACCACAAGAGAACCTAAATTAGAGCGTATAGCTGAGGTAGAAGAGGCACTTGAAGTAGACACAGGAACTGAGGACAAGGATGGTACAACTGAGCAGGTGAGAATGGATCTCAAACTATAGTGCTAGTGACTCCCAGAGACAAGATACTACTCTGAACAAATGTTCCCAAGGGTGTAGGAGAGTAGAACATAGGCAGTCAAAGAAAGGTAGATGGTGCTTCGAGAGGAAGAACAATGTTCTCACTCGCAGGTTTTCAGATAGTGGAACTGCACGTGGGCAAGGAGCAGTACCTTTAGCACATAGAGACCGATATACTAGAACAGCTCAGGATAGTGCATGTGCAGGGCACATAGGCATAAGGCGTATGCAGCAGAAAGCAAGGTGCCAGGTATATGGGCCAAGATTGAATAAAGAGTTCAGACTAAACAGAGACTCAAGTGTAACGGTGCAATATGCAGATAGGAAAGTTGAGTTAGGTCAAAAGAGTGTTCGCGACATTACTGACCCAGGGCTAGGGATAGCAAACAGATGTTGTAATTGTAGAGGTACCATGAGTCATGGGTACATGAAAGGTAGACACAGCATCGACAGGAATCAGAGGAGGGTTAATGCAAGAACAGAACCACCTGATATAGGGTCGGTACACAAATAGTATTGTGGGGTCGTGAAGTAGTAAGAGACCTGTGGGTACATAAGTATAATGCTTTCCTATGATGTATTATTATTAATGTGATGTATTAGTTCATGCATTGGTACACAAGATAGAAAGATGGTTGTATTTATGTGTGGGGAATATGGGAGTGTACTATGAGCAGTTGATGTATTATTTAGGGTGGTAGCTAAAGTGAGGTGGAGCCATACTTAGGGCTACCCAGGCAATATGTCTGAGTCACATGTTTAGTAAGTTTTAGTCTCCCGATATTTGAAAACGAAGTTTTCTTTTAAGAGGTGGGTGATGACATAAGCCTGGGTCATTGACATTGAGTTGAGTGACCGGGCATGAGAAAGAATGGAGATGAAAGTGGAAGACAGTAAAGTGACTGACCTGGCTATGAGAAAACAGCCAGTCCTGAGAAATAAAATAGTGAGGGTAGAGGAAAAACCCCTAGGGGGATGGGGGCGAGAGATAGTGTATTTGTGTGTGAAGTCAAGGGACTTCGGGGAGTTGAGTTTGAGATACCGAAGGAGTCGGTAGTCCACGGAGAACTGTGTTGTGTGATTCTCCGAGCGGTAAAGGCAGTCCTAAAACCCAGAGTGGGTTACATAGAGAGCAGAGACTCCGACCCAGTGGGTGGGTCGTATTGTGGGAGATCCAGCCGTGCATAGTAGTTGGACTAAATGTCTTGTGAATTTGAGATTCAGCAGGCCGTGAGAAGCCAGTGATGTGTGCTGGTTAAATTGTGAGGAGGATATTTATATTCTATGGATTACATTATTTCTGGATGTATAAACATGTTCCGTCTGTCCGTCTTATTTCTGGAATAAATGATTATGTGCGCCAACTCAATCTTGTTTCATGACTGGTGAAGGTGCACTTCTGGGGTGAGTTGGATTAAGAGACAGTTAGATAGCTCAATTGACACACCATGAACATCGTTACCTAGACAACGACCATCACACGACAATATCACGCAAAGATCATCAAGAACATTGAACTTATCATGAGAACGACGTGTGACAACTACGGCAATGAGAATCGCGCCCATAAAAGACATGGACAACAAAACTGCTGATATCGAGCGCCTTGATCTTCGAAGATGATACAAAACTCTCACCCAATTGAAAAGCTCCAACGGCTAACCAAACATCCGCTGTATCAAACCGATACAGAGCCTACAACATCTTTCTAAGAAAACGTCCATACCATCTGGTAGGAGAAAGCTAGAGACAGCTTGGGTGTCAGAGCCTAACATGGGATAGCTATGCAGCAACATCGTTACGACACCCGGCGGACAAGAATTGTCGGCTGGCAAGATTGTTACCTGACACGCGACCAGCGGTCAGGCTGACGACAAGACGCACGCATGCCACGTGACGCTACTAGAGGCGGTCAGCAAGTTGCGCGCTAGCGACAGACCGAGCTGGGACCTGAGACTGGAAGGACGTGTGCGGTGAAAGCAAGGCGTTTGTGTGGATCTCTGTGGTTGAAAGCCGAACGACTGTCATCTTGAGCGTCAGACTTGTGAGCTGTATTGTGGTTGTGAGCGTCGTGAGTTATATATTGTATATTGTTGTAATCATCGTTCTGTATTTAATATGGCAATAAATCCATAGAACGTTGTGTCGTTGAGTCTTACGTCGAATCACGTTATACTTGTACTGTCTCACACGTGTTAGCTAAACGAGCCAATTCTAAGATCCTGACATGTGTGGACGTGGGGGCTCGTCCGGGATCTGAACCCGGGACCTCTCGCACCCCAAGCGAAAATCATACCCCTAGACTCATATTAAATACAGAACGATGATTACAACAATATACAATATATAACTCACGACGCTCACAACCACAATACAGCTCACAAGTCTGACGCTCAAGATGACAGTCGTTCGGCTTTCAACCACAGAGATCCACACAAACGCCTTGCTTTCACCGCACACGTCCTTCCAGTCTCAGGTCCCAGCTCGGTCTGTCGCTAGCGCGCAACTTGCTGACCGCCTCTAGTAGCGTCACGTGGCATGCGTGCGTCTTGTCGTCAGCCTGACCGCTGGTCGCGTGTCAGGTAACAATCTTGCCAGCCGACAATTCTTGTCCGCCGGGTGTCGTAACGATGTTGCTGCATAGATACAGGAGACACCAATACTGTGATGCGTTAAACTCACGTTAGTTAGTCTGTACTACGTGTTGGCAGTCTACGCGACGAAGTCGTTAAGCCGCCTGCCTCGCGTTCCGACGGTTGTGGGTTCAATTCTGGTCTCTATCATTCTATTCACGAGTGCAGTTTTCTTAAAGACTCCTGTGGTTCGTCGCTGGAGCTGCAGCGTTCATGATTTTGTGAGACACTTCCAGCAAGCTTACTGCAGAAAGAGACAGAGCTATATGGGATCAACCCGGTGAGATGAATTCAAACATCTCGCTTTTAACACCCCCCCCCCCACCTCCCTTTTGCCTACGCCTTTAAAAACGTGTTGATGCTTCCATTCATAACTGAATCAGTTAAGATAGTCAGTATTGAGTCAGTACTGAGTATTCATGCTTCTATTTAGGATACTGTATACCGAAAGTTGATGCTTCTATTTAAGATAATGGAACCTGTGTACCAGTGCTTCTATTTAAGATAGTCAATACTGAGTGCTATGATTCTATTTAAAATAGTCAGTTCAGGGTTATTTGCTTCTATTTAAGATAGTCAATACCGAGTGCTGATGTTTCTATTTAAGATAGTCAATACTGAGTGTTAATGCTGTACAGACCAGATGGAAGCAGAGGAAGAGGCTGGCTACGTAAACGATGGTGGGAGAGAATAGCAAAGTCCATGGGAACATCGATAGATGAAGCCCAAAAGTGGGCACTCTACCGCTGTTTATACTTCAGCTCGACACCGCAAGGTACAAGAGGAACACGATGAGATGAGAAAATTGACTGTTAATGCTTCTATTTAAAATAGTCAAACTGAAAGTTGATGCTTTTATTTAAGATAGTGGAAACTGATTGTTAATGCTTCTATTTAAGATAGTCAATACTGAATGTGGATGCTTCTGTTTAAGATAGTGGAAACTGAGTGTTAATGCTTCAATTTAAGATAGTCAATAAAAGTTAGTTTGATATTCTTTACAGGACGTTACAGTCAACACCAGCATTGTTGGCTGTTGTGATCTCTTGGCAAGTTTACATTCAGTAGTTTGCCATTGCTATCTAAACGACCGGCACCCATGCCATTTTCTCAAATACTAACACAACGCGGTCCGCTGCCAAATCTCGCGCAGCTGTGTTTTGAACATGGATATGCGGGATCATGAACTTCGTCCGTAACCCCTTCGCCACTGAGCGTTCAAGATAATCAATACCGAGTGTTGATGCTTCTATTTAATATAGTCAATACCGAGTGTTGATGCTTCTATTTAATATAGTCAATACCGAGTGTTGATGCTTCTATTTAATATAGTCAATACCGAGTGTTAAAGTTTCTATTTAATATAGTCAATACCGAGTGTTGATGCTTCTATTTAATATAGTCAATACCGAGTGTTGATGCTTCTATTTAATATAGTCAATACCTAGTGTTGATGCTTCTATTTAATATAGTCAATACCGAGTGTTGATGCTTCTATTTAATATAGTCAATACCGAGTGTTGATGCTTCTATTTAATATAGTCAATACCGAGTGTTGATGCTTCTATTTAATATAGTCAATACCGAGTGTTGATGCTTCTATTTAATATAGTCAATACCGAGTGTTGATGCTTCTATTTAATATAGTCAATACCGAGTGTTGATGCTTCTATTTAATATAGTCAATACCGAGTGTTGATGCTTCTATTTAATATAGTCAATACCGAGTGTTGATGCTTCTATTTAATATAGTCAATACCGAGTGTTGATGCTTCTATTTAATATAGTCAATACCGAGTGTTGATGCTTCTATTTAATATAGTCAATACCGAGTGTTGATGCTTCTATTTAATATTGTCAATACCGAGTGTTAAAGCTTCTATTTAATATAGTCAATACCGAGTGTTGATGCTTCTATTTAACCTATTCAGTGCTAAAAAAAAAACATAGGTTTGGACCAAACATGGTACACAATCAAATTAACAAGTATTATAATGCAGATTTCCACTCACCGAGTATTGAAATTGTGACGATACCACGAAACAAAGCAAATAACGCGATGACCATACG
>JACEFZ010017348.1:0-35000 GCA_014155875.1 Cepaea nemoralis | reverse complement strand
GAGAGAGAGAGAGAGAGAGAGAGAGAGCGAGAGAGAGAGAGAGAGAGAGAGAGAGAGAGAGAGAGAGAGAGAGAGAGGTGGGAAATGGAATGAGTATGTGAAATCGAAAGAATGGGTGAGTGGATAAAAATGAATGCGATGAATTGAATGGTATATATCTGACGTATACAATTACATTTTACACCTAATCTACCTCATTTTCTTTCATTGCCGTAGTTATTGTTAGTCCCAGATTTTGAGCAGTCTAAATTTTCGCAAGTGTGTTTTTCCTGATGCTGCCCAGGCGTTGGAGATTTATTATATCATGGGTTTAACTTCTGTGGTGTAGACGTTAATTTTTATTTTTTTCTGTTCTGAGGATCCTGTCAATTTTGGCTTTTCATTACCTCGAGTTATTATGTGACTTGTAGCTAACTTGTTTGACCGGTCTCCCTGGCCTAAGTGTTAACGTCTTTCTCCGTAATCCCGTATATTCTCGTGAGTAACGTAACCTGCGTGAGAATCGGTAGCGGTTCTCGCCGCGTTGGTAACTTACGGAGTATGTGAGCCGGTCGCTCAGAAAGCAATGGTAAACTACTGAGCGTAATCTTGCCTAGTACATTAACAGCAGCTGAGAAATGCTGGTGTTGACTGCAACGTCCTGTAAAGGGATATGAAACAAAATATAACTTGTTTACACAAATTGGCTTCCAGGTGAGTCTGGAGGTTGAACGCAACACCAAGGAGAGTGGATGAATCTCTAGAGGTACTGGTTCATTGTTCTTACTTTATAACTTTGGTTCATGTTCTTTGCACTTGGATCCATCCATCCATCCATCATGTGCCATGCCGGTAAGCGTGGGCGGTCATGTTCTGCCATCTCACTCGATCACCAGAGTCGTGGATCAGCTCCGTGTTTCTGTCTCGACCATGCCACAAGGCCAAGCCATCCAGGTACTTGCTTCTAGGTCTTCCCCTTGGTCTGTTCCACTCGATCTTACCAGTTGTCACCAAGTTCTCCAGATCATTTCTTCTCATAACATGCCAAAAAAATTGTGACTGTCTACGTCTAATGTCTCTAATCAGTTTACGATTTTCATTTGTTTCTTGAAGAACTTGTTCATTGGTCTTTCTGGCTGTCCATGGTATTCTTTACAGTTTCCTCAGAAACCACATTTCTACAGCCATCAGATGTTTTTCAGCCTGACTGCTCATTGTCCAAGCTTCACATCCATATAAGAATACAGGTTCTATGTAGCATCTCAACACTCGTTTTCTCGTTTCAATTGACATCTTTTTATTGGTCAGTATGTTTTTCATCTTGCTAAAGGCTACTTTTGCCATGGCGATTCTTGTTCTAATCTCTTCAAGGCATCTCCCATCAGATGTTATTACTGTTCCAAGATAATTGTACCTATTCACTTGTTGAAGAATATTCCCATTTACTTGTATATTACATTGTGGTATTTCGTTCTTCCTAGTGACGACCATAATCTGTGTCTTTTTACAATTTAATTCTAACCCTAGTTGTTCACTGTGTGTAACAACCGCATCTACTAAATTTTGCAGGTCCTGTTCATTGTCTGCAATCAAGACTGTATCATATGCATATATAATGTTATTGACGCAATGCTGATTCCTTCCATATCTTCAATATTTCTGAAAATACTTTCACTGTACAGGGAACACAGATCTGCAGACATTACACATCCCTGTCTCACACCTCTCTTAATAGGCTGATATTGGCTTAATGACTAATAAAGCCAAATGACTGTGCTGTATTTCTGCACTCGTCATATCTATACAAAAATATACATGGTTGCGAGGATTGTTTGCTACCAATCCTGTGGTAATGATTGACATATCTAATCTATTGCAAGTTGGTGTACTGTTCTAAATTAATCTAAGGGAACTAATCTAACTAAATAATCAAATTTGGGAAAAGTGGGTTAGTTACCTTAAAGTGTTATTAGTACATGGAATGATATAAATTCCTAAATGATGGGATTAATCTGTAAGTAATGTTTTAATTGACTAAATATATACATAAATGTGTTTTCAATGGTGATAAACAAAAGTAATGTTTCATAATTGAAAAGTATGATGTAGGTGTTAACTAAATGAGTTCTTAACTAAATGTAGCTGAATTTTAACTCTGAGATGTCATAAATAAAGTTATATAGGTAATTCTACATTCATAATTCTAATATCACTACAAAATTATGAAGTTATACGCAACTGTTATAAAAACATGTTATATACATATCACATATAATTTCTATTTAACTAAACTAATTAATTACATCCAGGTGTGATGTCGGAGCAGCGTCCTCTGTAGAATGTCCTCGAAAATAGAGTTTAGCTAGACTAAGTCTGATTTACGCTCTCATCCTGGGTAACGTTCATACTTCGATCCACTCACGGGTTGCATATATGGTGGTGGTGTAAACACCTAATAATGTGTCTGTACACAGTTAATATTACACATGTTTAGACGACTGGCGATGGTAACGCACTATAGTGTTCATAATCACCACATAGGGCACTAAGTAATTACAGTGTCAATGTCTTTGGTGATATAAGGTCGCTCTCTTCTATTATTCCAGGTATCTCAATGTGAGAAGGTCGGCTCAATGTGTCAGCCAGAGAGTTCATGCTTCCCTTCAAATGCTTAATAGTGAAAGCATAATTTTGCAGGATCAAGGACCACCTGTAGATCCTGTTATTGTGGTGGACTCCAGACTGCATTACGGTCAGCGGTGAATTATCGGTTTCAATGACACACTCCGTACCCGCTAAGAATCTATGAAGCTTCCTGATACAATAGATGACGCTTAAAGCTTCCAATTCAGAGGCTGAGTATCTTGATTCAGCAGGAGTGATTTTCCGGCTTACATACATTATTGGGTGGAAAATTCCCTCATAGAACTGGCCTAAGACGCCAGAGATGGAAATAGCACTTGCGTCTGTACGAAGAAAATACGTAAGATTTTGGTTAGGCAAGCGCAAAATAGGTGGAACGCTAAACATACGTTTCAATTTTGATAAGGCACCAATTAACTGTGCATCTTGTACATTTAATTTTACAGATGCTTTCAAAACATCAGAAAAAACGCTGGTGATTTCAGCCAAATTGGGTATAAATTTGCTGTAGTAATTAACTAGACCAAGCAAACTTCGGACCTGCTTCTTGGTCGTTGGCATAGTTAAATTGAGAATCTTGGTGACAATTCTATCATCTGTTCTAAGTTGGCCTCTGCTGATCGTACGGCCTAGGAAATCAATTTCTTCCATTCCCAACTCCACTTTGGTTGGTTTTACTGTAAGACCGAATAATCGCAATCTATCGAAGACATGTCGCAGTTTCTGTAAGTGTGATGTCCAGTTTGCGGTATGGATACAAATGTCATCAATATACGTCGTTGTATTCGTAACTCCATGTAAAAGGTCCCTGGTGAGTCGGCCAAAAGTGGCTGGAGCATTACGAAGGCCAAAAGGAAGAAATCGCCACTCATACAGACCTAGAGGTTTTGAGAATGCTGTTAACGGGATAGACAATGAGTGCATCGGAACTTGCCAGTATCCCTTCGTAAGGTCAAGTTTAGAAAAGATACGTGATGTTGACATATCAAGGATAAGATCTTCACATGATAGGATAGGCTCTGCATCGACCTTGGTCACGTTATTTAACCGGCGATAATCGACACAGAGGCGGATCGTCGAGTCCTTTTTCTTCACAAGGACGATAGGAAAAGAGTATTCTGACTGTGATTTTTGGATTATTCCACTCGACTCAAGATTTAGAAGTTCCTTGTCGAGACTTTCCCTGTAATTTAATGGGATGGAATAAGGTCGGCATTTTATAGGGGTGTTATCAGTCAGAATAATGGAGTGTTCTATCCTGTCCGTTCTACCTGGGATGTCGAAAAAAATGTCCCTGTACTCCGTTACTAGCTCTATGATTTGTCGTCGTTGCTCGTCTGTGAGTTTCGGTTCTAACCGTATGCTATCAATTGTCCCAGTCGTGTCTACCGTCGGGACTGGTAATTCTATCTCATCGTCATCTGTCTGATTAAGTACTGTCGTTGTACTAACTGTGTGTTCTGTGTCCTGACTAGGTGTGTTTGCGATGTCGTCGTCCTCTGTCGCCCTACCTAGTGTAGTTGTGTTGTGTACATCTGTCGTCCGGTTGCTTGGTGTAGGTGCATTCTGTTAGTCTGTCATCAGTCCTTGTCGTGAGAAATAAGGCTTCAGCATGTTGATATGAAATATCTTTAATTTTCGGTTTATCGATATTTCATAATCGACATCTGATATCTTTCGTACCATTTTGAATGGCCCTTGCCATGACGTTAATAACAAGTTACGTTTATCTGGTAGTAAAAGTAGCACCTCTTGATTGGGTTCAAGGTGTAGGGTTTTGGCACCCTTATTTGCATAATCGCGGTACATCTAGCCTTTTCTCTCCAAAGATGATTTGGCTATTACACACGCCTTCATAATTTTTATCGCGTGTCTCTGTTACCATCTCGTACGGTGTTACTGAGGTTGAACTCTCTACTGTGCTAGTGACTAGCTGATGGTAAATCGTTAGGGGTCCACGAGGGTTCGCCCCATAAAGTAACTCAAAAGGTGAGAAACCCGTACTTGAGTGCGGAATTTCTCGATAGGCAAACAGCACCGCTGGTAATAGCGTATCCCAATCAGATGGGTTCTCTGCTGTTACCTTTGCCAGCATGTGTTTTAGATCCCCGTTAATCTTTTCTATAATTCCGTTGCTGGCAGGGTGGTAGGGACTAGTGAAATGTTGTTCTATTCCTAGTAATTTTGTTAGGGCTTGCGTTGCAGCCGAAATAAACTGAGTTTCTCGGTCGGATAAAATGGTTCGAGGAAATCCAAATCGACAAAATAGATGTAAAAATACATTTGCCACATTATTGGAGGTAATGTATTTTAGTGGCACCGCTTCGATCCACCTTGTACAGAGATCCACGAGAGTTAGTATGAACCGGTTTCCTTTGTCCGACACCTGATTCAGGGGTCCCACAATATCCACCGCTACACTTTCGAATGGTCTAGAGGCCAATATTGAACGTTGGACCTCGGCTGTTACATGCTTTCCCTTTCTCACTAAATGTTGACAAATGGTACATGACCGACAAAAAGATTTAGTATCGTTACAAAACTTAGGCCAATAGAAATGTGACAAAATTCTGGCTCTCGTTTTGTCATAAGCCAAATGTCCAGCAAACGGTGAATCATGCGCAATCTTTAGCACATTTTGTCGGTGTTTTAAAGGTAACACCGTCTGCTGAATTTCATGGTTATTGGTGGTATAATAACGCATGAGAACGCATGATGCATTTTTAGTTACTTTCGCTCGCTCACCTAACAATTTAAAATAAGGTGCGATAGTTTGATCGGTGCGTTGTGCCTCGATAAACTCTTGTCGAGTGGTATTGTCACTAGCACCGCTGGGTGTTAACAACTGTAACATTTCATTTTGTAGGTCAGTATAATGTGTTTGGTTCTCTGACCTAGTTACAGCATTAGCCGTGTTTGTTTGTTTCCAGGCTAATATTTCGTCATCAGTACAGTGTTTTAATTATGGCAAGCAACCCAAAATTAGGTCAGTACAGGGATTCTGCACAATCGCGCACGTAAATGTGCCGGAAAGGAACGGGGTGTTTATCCGGACTTTTGCCAGCGGGTATTTCTCAATGTTACCAGAAAAAGTGCGGCATTTAACAAACTCGCCCGTATAATCCTCTGGGTTAACTAGCTCTCTCCTTACCCCGAGTAAAGTGCTCCCGCTATCAAGTAAACATTGGCATGGTTGTTCGTTGACCAGTGCATCGTGGAACTTTAGATTACCTCTGGAGGCTAAAGCTGAATTAGCATCTTCGTTGGAACATGGTACAATATGACCACATTTGAGTTTCCCGTCCGCATGAAACTGGTGACAAGTGTCAAATTTATTAAAGTCTAACATATCAGTAACTACAGCCACACTCTCACACTCATTGAATGGTAATACGTTTTCGAGCTCAGAATCAACTACACTATCATCGTCAGATGATGTATCTATGAGCAAAGCATTGCTAGCCTTCATTCTTTGCCTGTCTAAAAATTTGGAAAAATAGTGGCCATAAGATGAACAGAAGAAGTGTCACAGCCTCACATAGGGACGGTACCAACATAAAAGTAAGAGATACTGGCGAAGGGATAGAACTCCAGCTAAAGGGAAAGAACCGAGTCACTCGAAGGCTCGAATAATCCAGAGCCTTCTCGAAGGACCGGTCAGTGTGTCCACAGCCCCGTGGACACTGATGGGGCCCGCCGATTGCGGGGTCCACGAGAAACTCAGAGAGAGTTGCCACCCGTGTCGGATTGCGACACGTGTGGAAGGACAGACACGGACTGGACATCGAGGAAGCAACAGGGCTTACCTTAAGGGGACTTGATAGTAGACCCAATTGTATTTAGGGGTCTTAGACATATGTTTAGATAGCTGCTAGAGTTGTTGTGTTAATCATGTTCATTGTAAACTCCTGTGATACGCAACTTGCTGAATGCTGGCTTGTGAAAACTCGCTTCGCCAGCGTACTGTAATATACATGTAAATAAATGATGCTAGATTGTATCTGAACGGAGTTTGTTGCCTGTATGAGCCCGAGTTTCAATCCCCTAGAGATCTAGGACGGTGACAGGCTATTTGGGGGCAAGCGCCGGTTTTGGCAATCATAAGCAGTACTTTTCAGAACAGCTCTTGGTTTTGCCAAGTAAAAAGAATATATCAACTTTAACACATGACAAAGTTAGAAACTTTGCAGCTATCTGTGAATGAACTATCGTAGTCCCTCTACAAAAATATTTCAAATGATGATAATGTTTATGAAATTTGACATGACTGTGACAATTACAATGACAGTTACTAATTTTTTTTTATTCCAACATCAGATTGTTCCGCGAATTATCGTGTATGTAACCTGTACTCCAGCAGTGGCGAGAAAACAAGACTACAGTCGAGAGCTCAGGGAAAATAAGATGAGTTTCATTTCATGCTCATTACATCCCTAAGCGATACTCCTCATCCTCATTCATTGATGTAACATTTTTCTATGTATTGATTTTTTATGTATATGCTAATCTTATAACCAAGTAAATCTACTCATATAAATTTGAAGGTAAACATTAAGGGGGATAACCAATTTTTGTACACCCTGACTTATTTCAAAGGGATTTAATTTCAATAAAATAAATAATAACTAAAATACAAGATGTCAACGTTAGAACAGTGCATTGAATTAGGTATTAGGTTAGGATATAGAGAGGAAAAACTTTCAGAATGGGCACAAAAGACGCATTCAGAAAATATTGCACGAGAAGAAAGAGCAATAGAAAGAGAAGAGAAAAAGATACAAGCAGAAAGAGAAGAGAAAAAGATACAGATGCAAATTGAGGCAGAAGAGAAAAAGATGCAGATGCAAATGCAGGCTCAAGAGAAGAAGATGCAGATGGAGCTAGAGGCTGCGACCAAGCAAGCCCAATTAAATGCAGAGACACAGATAAAACTAAAACAAATGGAAATTGACTCCAACGTAGAAATGTCAGTAAACAAAATTAAAAGCAAAGAAGATGAACAAAAATACAACAAATATAAAGGCCTTGTCAAAGCGTTTTGTTCAGGGGATTCTATAAGCGCATACTTTGAGAACTTCGAGTGTTTGATGACTTACCATCAGGTCGCAAAAGTCGACAGGTCATTTATTCTAATGAGGAATCTAGCTTTAGAGCCCTTAAAAGTGATAGAGACAGTTCCACAAGACATGAGAAAAGATTATGATTATTTAAAACAGAGAATACTCCAACATTTCTCACTAGATACAGCAGGCTATCAACTACAGTTCTCAAAATTAGCACCATCACCTAACCAAACTTTCATAGACTACGTGTCTAGAGTTCAAGATATTTGTACAAAATGGATAACCTCAGCGAAAACAAATAACAACCATGATAAACTGAAGGAGCTAATTATAATAGATAAAATTATTAGCACAATTCCAACACCTTTTTCTAAATTTTTGAGACAAATGGATTGTAAAACCATCCAAGAAATAGAAAATAAAGGTTGCGTATATTTTACAGCGAACCGCGATATTTTTCAGCTAAACATGAGCCAAAATGAAACAGCAGCGGTTACAAACACAAAATATTCAAGACCAAATGAAAATAGGTTCAAACAACGCTCTAAGTTCACAAAACCAGTCATGTGCCTAGTATTGTCATCTGACGCACGAACAGTTCGCGATGTGTGACAAATCACCAAATTATCCACATCATCTCCAAATGGTAGTGGAGAAACAAAGAACAAAAGGAACGCAAATCAGAAAGCGGTTAAATGTTTGTTTGTTTTTTTGTTCGAGCTATGGGCATTTTTCATCAGTTTGTGATGGAAGAAAGATGATGAAGCAGGCCAATGCCGCATTAATAGACACATCCTCAGATGAAGAAATTGAACAACAGAACGAATGTGACATCCAGAATGAAAGTGCGAGTGAGTCAGGTAATGCAGTAGAAATCATCAACACCATCACTGATAACAAATGTAACACCTGTAGAGCTAGATACAACTTTGTTATGTGGCCACACAATCCCAGTTTCTAACAAAATGGCCAACGCAGCCTTATCACCAACAGGCAAGTTAAATTATTCAACAGGTTTTGTTAACAACAAACAATGTACATTAATACGAGATTCCGGGGCGACTCTTTGTGGAATTAAGAGAACATTAGTTAACGACAAAGACTACACACACAAATACGTAACGTGTCGCACATTCGCAGGCACGATCGAAAGATACCCCCTTGCACTTGCCGAAATTCGGACACCTTTTATATCAGGACAAGTGCTATGTGCAGTACTAGAAAATCCTGCCGCTGAAATCATCCTTGGGAATCTTCCCAACATAAGATCTTGCTCTGAAAGGGAAATCAGAGAATGGGAACAGAAAAACTGTATCCAAAATCCAAACAACGATTCCAAAGTGAAAAACCACGCGTGCTTGTCTCAAACTGCCAAAAGCACAAGGGAGACAACCGGTGACATAATTCGAAATGAATTCACAGAGGTGCAGAATACAGGGGCGGTTGAATCTTTCAAGGATACCATCAAATTAACACCTCGAACTGAGGACGCCATCGATCCACAAATTACTGAGCCTATAAATGTGCAACAACACACACAACACACTAATATAGTAACAAGACAAACGACACACAAAACCCACACTGACCAACTTCAGGAAGCACTACAGATCATTTCACCTAATATTACCACCACCGAGTTGATAGAAGAATAA
The DNA here is from genome assembly GCA_014155875.1 of Cepaea nemoralis. Taxonomy (NCBI): domain Eukaryota; kingdom Metazoa; phylum Mollusca; class Gastropoda; order Stylommatophora; family Helicidae; genus Cepaea; species Cepaea nemoralis. Next base: position 25,660 of record JACEFZ010017348.1, on the reverse strand, counting down.
AAAGCAGATCCAACCCTTTCACCATATGTTCGGCTAGTAGGATTAAAGCCAAAATTAACTAAAAACGCTTCTTGGACATTTAGATTAAATAACAATGTTCTAACAAGATTATATACCAGAGATCAAACCACGATACAGCAAGTGGTTCTACCTCAGTCACATCGTGAAAAAGTGCTACATATAGCCCATGACTCACCTTTTGGAGGTCATATGGGTCCTGAGCCAATTTTATTGGCCTAAATTTTGCCGAGACATAAAAACCCATTGTAAATCATGTGATACCTGTCAGAAACTAATCAAAAAGGGGAAAAACCCTACGGCAGAAATTCAGTCAACCACAACTGCCTCGAGGCCATTTCAAATCGTGGCGGTTGATTTAGTAGGTCCTTTGAATCACATCTCAAACAAAGGAAATAGATATATTTTTACACTTGTTGATTTGTGTTCGAGATGGGCAGAAATGATTCCATTAAAATCTATCTCCTCTAAGGATGTGACGGACGTATTATTACAGATATTCTCCCGTTTTGGCTTTCCGGAGAAGATAATATCAGATAGAGGAACGCAATTCATATCTAATGCCACCCAATCGGTAACTACGTTACTAGGCATAAAACAATGTTTTACAAGTCCCTATCGACCGGCCGCGAACGGAATTTGCGAAAAATTAAATGGGGACCTAAAACATATGTTATCCAAAGTGACAGCTGAAAATCCAGCCGATTGGGATATACTTCTCCCAACGGTGCTGTTCGCATACAGAGAAGTCCCACAATCTCTCCGTTTGAATTGATATATGGAGCGAACCCAAGAGGACCTCTCACTATTTACAAAAATATAATATCACAACCTGTAAACACCCAATTACCAGTTTCCACCTATGATTTGGTCACTGACACCAGAGACAAAATCATTAGATCCTGTATACTGGCCAGAAGATCATTACAGGAGAAAGGTTTTAGGTACAGGCAGTACGCCAACAAAGGGGCAAGAACGATTGTATTACAACCAAATGAAGATATTTTACTATTACTACCTGACAAGAGAGATTTAATATCAACCTCTTGGCAGGGACCATTTAAAGTGGTGGGAAGAATTTCGGAAGTTGACTACGAAATTTATTTGAATGGAAAGTTGAAAATATTCCATGTAAATATGTTAAAACCATACTATTCTAGAAATGACAGTGACATGAACAAGCAGACGAAGATAACAGATGACAATAGCCAGACTGACAAGAATGACAACAGAAACGAAACGACATTTACCCGACTGAATGACACCTCGAAAAACGAAGCATCGTTAACGACTCATTCTTGTGACAACGAAGACGACGAAAACATATTCACAGTACTGACAATATGGGATAACGACAAGTACAACCAAGTTAACGACACATTGACAACTATTAGTCTCGACGACGACGACAATGACACTGAAGACAATTTACAAACAGTAGCATCAGTAATAAATCAGATGGACGTAGACAATACGGAAATTCCAGTACCAATTATGAACAACGACAGTACTATGAAGGACATACAAATCTCTGACACTTTGACACAACAGCAGCGACAAGACATTTTGTCTCTTCTGAACGACTACAGAACTATCTTCTCAAATAACCCTGGACGGACTGACAAAATAACACATTCAATTGTGTTGACAGATCTGACACCGATCAAATGTAGACCATATTCGATTCCTTTGCATTATAGAGCAAATTTAGATAAAGAAATTTTGGACTTAGAGAAAAATAGAATAATACAGAAATCTGTGTCCCAGTATTCTTCACCGATTGTCCTGGTGAAAAAGAAGGACCAAACCATTCGTTTGTGCATAGACTATAGAAAATTAAATACTATAACCACGACAGATGCTGAGCCAATGAACAGCTGTGAAGACCTCATTGTGAATATGTCTCCATCATCCTTATTTTCTAAGCTTGATTTAGCTAAAAGTTACTGGCAAGTACCACTAGACCCCTCTTCAAGGCATATAATAGCATTCGCTACACCCCTTGGGCTGTACGAATGGAGATATCTTCCGTATGGTCTCAAGAACGCTCCCGCCACATTTTTCAGGTTAACTAGACTGCTATTGCACGGCATCAAAGACGTGCAATCTTATATTGATGATATATGTATCCATTCTTCAAACATGACTTCTCACTTACTTAAACTCCAACAAGTCTTTAACCAATTCCTTCTTTTTGGACTTACTATCAAACCTTCCAAGGTTGAAATAGGCTATAAACAAATAGACTTCCTAGGTCATAGAATTTCCGAAGGCAAACTATTGACAGATGATAAAATCGTATCAAAGATTCTCAACCTAGAAGTTCCAACTACAAAGAAACAGGTTAGAAGCTTATTAGGTCTCATAAACTATTATGCCAAGTTTATACCAAACTGGGCAGAACTCACATCAGTTTTTTTCTAATCTGTTGACGAAAGATCATCCAGAAAAATTTTGTAAGAGTATCCGCTTAGAGGATGCAATGTGCAAATTGAAATCAATTTTTTCTAACCCACCAGTATTAAGATTACCAAACATAGATATACCCTTTATTCTAACCACAGATTCGAGTGCTATCGCAATTGGAGGATGCCTGATGCAAGAATATCAGGGCTTGAGACATCCAATACTCTACGTCAGTCGGAAGCTGAAAAAGGCAGAGATCCATTACTCCACAGTTGAGTTGGAGGCATTAAGTCTGCTTTTTTGTATGCGTCGATTATCTAAGTTCCTCTTAGGTTCGCATTTTGTTGTTTTAACCGATAATTTGCCGCTGCTTGTACTTAAGCAAGGTGTTCCAAAGAACCATCGTTTGGAAAGATGGTGTCTTCTTCTTCAAGATTTCGACTTTGAAATCCGCCATATCAAGGGCACTGATAACATTATTGCTGACTTTTTATCACGGCAAACTAATGCACCAGCAGACGATCACTAGGCACATTAATTATTCGCCATACAATAAGCTGTGATATTTTAGTCTGTTGCATAGAACAGTGTACCTCTACACCTACTAGAGAACTTTCATTCAGAAGTATCAACGCCCAAGTGAACAGGTTACGTATAACACCCACTAACATGACACTTTGAGAACCCTATATTACCAATCGCCAAGGTGTTAAAAACAATCCGAGCGATACATAATATCTGTGAAATGATTTCAACCAGTGAACTGACATTCATCTGTAAAGATTAAGAACACTGCATACTCGCTATTGCTAAGAAACTTCGCAAACAGCCGGAATAGAACTACGTCGATTACAACATTCAAGGGACAGCTATATTAACTGTTAACTGATGGCACGACACACGGACAACAGGAGGACAACACACACATCGTCGTTGGAGTTAGTTAGTTAATTAATTAATTTACTATTAGTTAATATGTATTACACTTGTAGTTAATTATGTATATAAAATATGTCAACCTATAACTTGTATATTTTCTACCATAATATTACAAGTATTTCCACTCATAGGCTGAAATATTCGTCCTATACACTTTTTTCTATGTAAATTATAAACCATTTTTTGATTACACATACAAAAAGTACTTGTTACCTTAAAAGGAACATATCGCCTAATCCATTTTTCTAAGGGCAGTAAGACTTACCTCAACTTTATTTATATATTTTAACAAAATACTATTTTGTATGAAAGATGTATGAATGACAGAGTGAATGAATTAAATGAGAGAGCGATATACTGAGCGGACAAATTGTACGCAAAACGTATTTATTTTAATTTGTCTGCGTCTTTCATGTAAAGTGTATTACTTGTCTAATTGTTGATACATGTTTAGTATTTAATACACTACATCCAAGCGCCACTGCTTGGAATGTCCGATCATGCATTACACACATTGGGGTAATTCATGACAAAGGATATCCCAACTCGTGACGCTTGGAGATAAACCACACAGTGAGCACACACTTTATACAAACTCAAAACTGAACACTAACAATTAAAATACAGTCACTTTATTAGAAACACCAACATATCAGCCAACAGGACCACGTAGTCAGATGTGATAAAACAACAGCATAACTACATATTCAGCATTATACAACATACGGAAGTAAAAATGTATCGAAATACACACACGAGACAAGATGTGCAGGTGTACTTAAATAGCCAAGACATTTGTCTTGTTGGAACTTTCTTACACAGAGTTTTAATATCTTGGTATCATATGGATACTTGAGAAGGGCGCGGTTGTAAAAACAACTGGGAAACGTCACGGAACTTCGGTCAGATAAGCATGTTTAAGGACATAGAAGAGAGAAACCTCTTCAGCAATCATCTTAAAGTGATGTATGGGAGAATACATGAGTTGGTGATGCAGATGTGTAAGTTGCCAAGTTACTATCCACCAAACTACAAACACCGACTTTATGTGATCCTGTGACAGAATTAGTACAGAACTAATTACCATATAATAACCCATCAAAGCAGGGGGAGGGGGACTCCTGTCACAGCCTCACATAGGGACGGTACCAACATAAAAGTAATAGATACTGGCGAAGGGATAGACCTCCAGCTAAAGGGAAAGAACCGAGTCACTCGAAGGCTCGAATAATCCAGAGCCTTCTCGAAGGACCGGTCAGTGTGTCCACAGCCCCGTGGACACTGATGGGGCCCGCCGATTGCGGGGTCCACGAGAAACTCAGAGAGAGTTGCCACCCGTGTCGGATTGCGACACGTGTGGAAGGACAGGCACGGACTGGACATCGAGGAAGCAACAGGGTTTACCTTAAGGCGACTTGATAGTAGACCCAATTGTATTTAGGGGTCTTAGACATATGTTTAGATAGCTGCTAGAGTTGTTGTGTTAATCATGTTCATTGTAAACTCCTGTGATACGCAACTTGCTGAATGCTGGCTTGTGAAAACTCGCTTCGCCAGCGTACTGTAATATACATGTAAATAAATGATGCTAGATTGTATCTGAACGGAGTTTGTTGCCTGTATGAGCCCGAGTTTCAATCCCCTAGAGATCTAGGACGGTGACAAGAAGCATTTAACCGCACGTTTGTATGAGTTTCGTTTGTTTTCCTGCTTTTTCATCATCATTTCAAGATGCGCAGGGTATGAGGGACTTTTATCACACATCGAGTACTGCGGATGGAATAACTTGCAGTATCCACACTGTGGTGGCTTTTGATAAGGTTTGTCTTTCTTCTGATACCCTTTTTGGTTGTAAGACCTGCTTGGTAAGTTCTTAGCAAAAGCAGTAATATCAGTATCATGTAATGATGATTTAAATATATCGCGGTTTGAAGAAAAATAAGCTGAACCACGTTTTTCAAGTTGTTCAAGAGATTCAATGTCTGCTTGTTGAAGGAACTTAGCAAAGGGAGTAGGAACTGTGGATATGACTTTATCCATCACCATTAAGTCCTGTAATCTATCAAAATTCTTCCCTACTTTTGCCGCCTAAAGCCATTTACTGAATATACTCTGAACATTTGATACATAGTCTAAAAACGTTTCGGTTGGCTTTGGTTTGATTTGTGAGTACTGGATCTGATATCCAGGAGCATCGAGTAGAAAATGCTGCATAATCCTATCATGGATATATTGATAGTTATTTCTTAGTTCTGTTGGTATCGACTCGATAACTTTTAAGGGCTCCCCACTGAGGTTTCTCATATAAATCATAGCCCAATCTTCTAATGGTATTTTCTTAATCCTGAGCTGGAACTCTATATTCTCAGTCCATGCTGAGATCGAATCTCCTTGACTATAGGGCTTGATAATCCCTTTATATTTAGAAGATTTATTTTGCTCTTCCTGACTCTTCTGTTTAGTAGAGGCTATCTGGATGTTTGAGTCCACTTCCATCTCTTTCATCTTTAACTTTGTTTGTGACTCTACCTCTATTTGCTTTTGCTTTGTGGCATGATCTAACTCTAATTGTTTTTGTTTGGTGGCTTCTTCTAACTCCCTCATCTCTTTCTGATGCTGTCTTTCCAATGCTCTTTCATCTCTCTCTAGAGCAGCTTTTCTTTCTATTTCTTCTCTGTATTTTTGTTCTGCCCATTTCTCTAATTTCTCTCCAGTATGGCCTAGTTCTTTGCCAGCCTGGATGCAGTCATTTAATGATGACATTATATGGCTTTATGTTATTACACAACTGATATCAATATAACTTTACAATATAATATTACAGTTAATATGTGTTAGATAATTACAATCTTCACTGAAAAAGAAGATGCATGGTTAACGGTGGTCATCAAAATTAGTAGAAAATATACTCATCTAATCTGCTGAAAAATACGGCACTCGGGATGTTACACCGCTGTAGTTCGTACACACAACTGATAGACTTGCTTGTACAACTGATGTCTCTGTTTAATAGAGCATCAACAATTTAGGAAAATGCATGTAATATACAATACATGGTTGTTATCAATTTAAACAATACAGTTTATGCGGTTGGTAATTTGCAAATGTGATATCAATAAAATGGATGATGTAAATGATATGAATGTTATGATAGTATAAATGAATCGTCAATGAATTGTAAGATGAATCGTCAAATGAATGTCAATGTCGTCTCGTCTTCACTTTCTACTGTCTCTGACTGAGCTGCGCTGTATGACTTTAGCGTGACCTCTGATTTAATTTCCTTGTGCACAAAGAATTTGCTTTTGCACAAGTACATACATGAATGTGATGAATGTTGACATTATGACTGTATCACAAGAAATGTTTCACAAATGATAGTTAAATTTGTAATTTCGATTTTGCGATTTGCACACAATCACAATTTATATTTCATACATTTCCATCACAAGAATTCACACAAATAACATAAATAACATTTTGTAGAATTTCCGCATTTATGTGGGAAAATTGTAGATTAAAGTGCTTGAAGGTGGTTCAAGCCCCACCTTCTGACACCAAATCGGATCCTACCGATTTGTGTAGGTTCAAATCTAACACTTCTGACGCCAAATCGGATCCTGCCTGTCAACAACTCAATTGCGACAGGCATACAAGGATTCCCTTCTTTTGTACCACACGAAAATGACAACTCGTACGTTGTACAAAAGGATACATTTTATTTGGAGCTGATAGTACATGAGCTCCGCGAGCGGAATACCACATCAGTATTAAACATCATAGTATGTTATAAAGATGTAATGAGAAGATGATGTTGATGGTAATAACTAATGAAGATAAGCTTAAGTCCTAACTATTAATACTGTCCTTCTTAGCAACAAAGTATTCACAGCGGATATACAGTCCGTCGCCTACGCCGTCGAGTCACAGTCTGACGAATCTCTCTGTGGCGTGTTCAGCCACGAGTAATTGACTCTTCGTGCATTAGCTGCTTTGCGTGCTTGGAGTTCCAGCACGCTGGTCACCTGGTTAGAGTAACCAGTGTTGCATGGTCACTTCTCGTGATGCGGGTTTCCCAGTCTCTTGGGTAACCCCAGCTCACGTATACTCAATGACCTCCTTGTTGACACGAATGTGTCCAGTTAGAGAACTATTTATAGTTCTCTCTCGTGCTTGTGTCCCTTCTGTCTGGTTTCCTAGATCGCTATGTTACTTTCCTCTTCTCTAGCTGTCTTTATATTGTTCTTAGCTCTTAGCTCTTACGTAGCTCTTTGACATTCATTATCAACTCTTATGGCAGCTTGTTGTTTCCAATATATGTTTTTTACACGTCTAAGGTCTTTTCCATCAATCTGTAGATCCTCAAGCGTCCTTATCATGTTGACATGTCTCACTTTATCGAAAGCCTTTGTGTAGTCAATAAAGCAAAGGTGTAGATCTTTGTTTACTTCTATAGAACGTTCGATTACGGTTCTCAGTATATACACAGCATTTACTGTACCCTTGCCTTTTACAAAACCACATTGTTCTTCTCCTATTTCAGATTGTACTTTCCTCCTAACTCTTTGCATGATAATTCTTAGCAAAATCTTCGTGATGTGACTCATTATACTAATTGTTCGATGTTGATCACATTCCAAGGCTCCGGATTTCTTTGGGATTGCAATAAATATAGAATTACATAACTCTTGAGGTATATTTCCAGTATCATATATTGTATTAAGCAGACTGGTAACTTTATCTATTCCATATTCTTCTAAAGCATTAATCATTTCTGTTGTGACGCTGTCTGAACCGGTGGTCTTGCCAGATTTCATATTGTTAAGAGCATTCTGAACCTCCATCTTCAAAATTGCTGGTCCTTCATTATTATTTTGAACATCATACTGTTCGTCTCTGTTATCGTCATAAAGGTTTTTCACATAATCTGACCATACATGTAAGATCTGATCTTCTTCTATTATGACTCTTCCATCTTTTGTCTTTAGGCAGCCTGCTGATGTACTTGTTCTTTGATTAGTAAGCTCCTGAATTCTTTTGGTATTTTGACTGTTGTGTTGTTCTTCAATTTCTCTGCAAGTTTTCTCAAGCCATGTTTCTTTTGCCTCCGTACATAAGGTTCTGACTTTTCTGTGAATTTCTTTATATTTGGCAGGATTATTTTTGTTCTGTCTTCTTGTTTCCATTAGTTGTAAAATTTCTTTAGTCATCCATATCTTACGGCCCACTTTCTTTACTTTAGGAATAGTTTTTTCTGCTGCACAACTGATTGAATTCTTCAGCATTTCCCATTGATCATCTAAATCTTGAAATAGGATCTCTAGATCAGACAATAAATCGAATTTGTTCTTTACTTCTATGTTAAAATTATCTTGTATTTCTTTGTCAGTTTTCAATTTGCACAAGTTTGCACTGGGATAGAGAAAGATATTGTTGTGGTGTTGTTGTTATTATTTTTTTATCCATTAGTATTCGACTGTAACCCTTTGTCCAGGTCTCTAGTAGTAATGAGACCAATAGACCATTATTTGGATGCTATGATAAGAAAGGAGTATACCCAAGAAGGTCGAGATAACAACACAAGTGTGACATTAAAAGGGGATTTACAATAATTATCAGAACTCTGACTTTAGAAGATTAAACAAACTGACAGAACTAACTTTAGGAGAGTAAACCGCTGACAGAACTAGCTTTATTAGACTAAACCCGCTGACAGACTTAACGTTAGTAGATTAAAATTGCTGACAGAACTAGCTTTAGTAGAGTAAAATCGCTGACAGAACTAACTTTAGAAGATTAAATCCGCTGACAGGACTAACTTTAATAGAGTATAATCGCTGACAGAACTAACTTTAGAAGATTAAAACTGCTGACAGAACTAACTTTAGAAGATTAAAATCACTGCCAGAACTAGCTTTAGAATATTAAAACCGCTGACAGAACTAACTTTAGAAGATTAAATCCGCTGACAGAACTAACTTTAATAGAGTATAATCGCTTACAGAACTAACTTTAGAAGATTAAAACTGCTGACAGAACTAACTTTAGAAGATTAAAATCACTGCCAGAACTAACTTTAGAAGATTAAAACCGCTGACAAAACTAACTTTAGAAGATTAAAACCGCTGCCCGAACTAACTTTAGAAGATTACAACCGCTGGCAGAACTAACTTTAGAAGATTAAAATCACTGCCAGAACTAGCTTTAGAATATTAAAAACCGCTGACATAACTAACTTTAGCAGATTAAAACCGCTGACAGAACTAACTTTAGTAGATTACAACCGCTGACAGAACTAACTTTAGTAGATTACAACCGCTGACAGAACTAACTTTAGAAGATTAAAACCGCTGACAAAACTAACTTTAGAAGATTAAAACCACTGCCAGAATTAACTTTAGAATATTAAAACCGCTGACAGAATTAACTTTAGTAGATTAAAACCGCTGACAGAACTAGCTTTAGAAGATTACAACCGCTGACAAAACTAACTTTAGAAGATTAAAACCACTGCCAGAATTAGCTTTAGAATATTAAAACCGCTGACAGAATTAACTTTAGTAGATTAAAACCGCTGACAGAACTAACTTTAGAAGATTAAAACCGCTGACAAAACTAACTTTAAAAGATTAAAACCGCTGACAGAACTAACGTTAGTAGATTAAAACTGCTGACAGAACTAACTTCAGTAAATTAAAACTGCTGACAGAACTAACTTTAGAAGATTAAAACCGCTGCCAGAACTAATATTAGGAGATTTAAAACCGTTGACAGGACTAATATTAGGAGATTAAAACCACTGACAGAACTAGATTGGGGCAATTAAACCCGCTGACAGAATTAATTTTAGGAGATTAAAACCTGGTCCTCCTAGTTTTTCGGTAGTATCTAATAAGGCTAGCCGTTCAATCCACTGCCCTACGAACATGTAAAACTAAATCATCCTCAGTTTCCTCATCTTTAACAATCAAGTTAGTTGTTCCTTTCAGGTAGGGAAGTCGTACACATGTGATAATTTTGTTTATATCAAATATCTCAATGGAAGACGTGGTGTTTGCGAGAGTCAGCTTTTGACGACGGTTGCTATAATCTTGTTCTGCTTGATGATAATTTGTTATGTTATTAGGAAACGTAAATGGTGGTTGTCGTCCTTACTATTTAGGAACCATTAGCAGTGACGAACTCAAGGCCATAAACAGCTCTGGTACCAGAAGTTGTAACAGAATTTGCCTGCCGCTAAACACCATTACCATCTTCACGTCCTGTTTGTTGTTCGTGAAACATGAAAGGGTGCACTGGGTTTGTGGGTACAAGGGGGCTGGATAGAAGGCTGGGTGGATACAGGAGGGATAGCAGGCTGGGTGGATACAGGAGGGATAGAAGGCTGGGAGGATACAGGGGCTGGTAGATAGAAAGTTAGTTGGATAGAAGGGGAGGTAAATGTGGGTGGAGTGGATAGAAGGTTAGTTTGATAGCATAATAATCGTCATCATGTGCCATGCCGGTAATCTTGGGCGGTCTTGTTTTGTCATCTCACTCGATCACCAAAGTCGTTGATCAGCTCAGTGTTCTTGTCTCGATCATACAACGTGGCCAGGCCATCCAGGTATTTACTTTTCTGCCCTCCCCTTGTTCTCTTACCATCGATCTTACCAGTTGTCACCAAGTTCTCCAATTTATTTCTTCTCATAATGTGACCAAAATATTGTGACTGTCAACGTCTAATTTCTCTAATCAATTTCCGGTTTTCATTTGATTTCTGTAGAACGCGGTCATTAGTTTTTCAGTCTGTCCAAGGTATTCTTTGCATTTCTCCCAGAAACCACATTTCTGCAGCCATCAGATGTTTTTCAACTTGTCTGCTTATTGCCCACGTTTCACACCCATACAAAAGCACAGGTTCTGTGTAGCACCTCAACAGTCTTGTTCTCGTTGCAAATGACATATTTCTATTGGTCAGTATGCCTTTCATCTTGCAAAAGGCTGCCTTCACTATGGCGATTCTTGTTCTAATTTCTTCAAAGCATCTCCTATCATATGCTATGACTGTTCCGAGATAATTGTACCGATTCACGTGTTTGAGAATATTCGTATTTATTTGCATATTACATCATGGTATCTCCTTCTTCATAGTGGCGATCATAATATGTCTTCTTACAATTTAATTCTAACCTAAGTTGTTCACTGTGTGCAACAATTGCATCTACTAAATGTTGCAGATCCTGCTCGTTGTCTGCAATCAATACTGTATCATCTGCATATCTAATGTTATTGATGTTGTGTCCCCCAATGATGATGCCTTTCATATCGTCAACATTTCTGAAAATATTTTCACCGTACAGGGAAAAAAGATCTGGAGACATTACACATCCTTGTCCCACAGGGGGAGGGGGGAGGGGGTAGATTAAGGGAGAAAGTGGCTAGAGGGTCGGGTGGATAAAGGGTGGGTCCAGGGAGGGGCGTGTGAGTAAAGGATAGTGGGCATTGAGGTACAAGTGAATTATGGAACAAGTGGATAAGAATGTGGGTTACCACAAGCAACGCCTCGTGTGTTGTTGACGCATCCCTTATAATCCTAGCCATGGTGTAATGTGTTCCCTAACTCGTCACTTTTGGTCACCGCATGCTACAGAAATCTGGCTAACCCAGTAATCACCTCCAATGTCTATTGATCCTCTTTCAAAGCCATGATCTGACACGTTTTTATAGTGTTGCTTTCCTTTTTTGTGTATCTGCTGCTAGAACCTTCTGGAACTGAAAAAGAAATGGAAGGTGGATGAAGAAACGATGAATGGATGATGTTTTTACGCATATCATTTTACAGGACATTGCAGTCAACACCAGCATTTTTCAGCTCCTGTCGATGTCTTGGCAAGTTTTACGTTTAGTAGTTTGCCATTGCTTTATGAACGACAGGCTCACATACCTCCGTAAGTAACCAGCGCGACGCGATCCGCTGCCGAATCTCGCGCAGCTGTGTTTCATACGAGAGTAAACGGGATTTCGAACAACGTCCTTAATACCTTCGCCAGGGAGTCCAGCGAATGGATGATAGCGGATAAAAATATAGATCGCTTAAAAGACAGGAAAAAAAGAAGGGACAATAGACAGATACACAACCATCATCATCACGCAGCGGGTTCTTTGCAGAACGTCGCTTTGATCACCATTATCCGAGAAGTCTAGGTCTGACTAGATTTGAATATCCATTGTTGTTGATGATTATGATGCAGCCAAGATATTCAAAGTGTGTGGCATTTTCATTGTCTTCATTGTTGAATGTGATTTTGGGTTGGTATGCAGTTTTGTTCATTGACATTTTGTTTAAGTTCAGAGAAAAATATGTTGATTTTCACTGTATCTCTTGACAGATTGGATCAACTCTTCTAATACCTTAGCACTATTTGAGAGGAGAACCTGACATGTCCATGTCTAAGTTATGTAATTTGATTTCCACTAATTATGAAAGGATTATCATTGTTTCTAGTCTCATAGCTTTTGACTATTTTCATTACAATTCAATCGATCCTTACGACCCTACATGGGCATTGCTTAAGAGCCAGTTTGTGTCATGAAATACGATTTTCTGTTGTCCATACGCTTCCATGCACTTTTTAACATGAAATTGCGGTTAATTAATTACTTTCCCTCGTAATCCTTGTAATTAATATTCCAACTTCATGTCCATCCACTTCATGATGAGGAGTAAGAAGATTTCGCTATTAAAACTTAACATGACAGTTGCTGTATATTTTTTTTGTAATGCCGTTTCTTTAGAAGAGGGATATATTTAGTTATCTTCATGCGTTGAACCAAATAGCGCCGTTCCAGATCAGTGCACATAGTGTAGGATAGATACGGACGCTGGCTTTTAATCCTGCCTGGATTAGTTCCATTGGTGTATGTCACAGTCTGGTGACCGTATTTCCTCAGTTAAAGGCTCTCTCTCTCTCTCTCTCTCTCTCTCTCTCTCTCTCTCTCTCTCTCTCTCTCTCTCTCTCTCTCTCTCTCTCTCTCTCTCTCTCTCTTGGCTTTCAAGTGAATTAGCTGGATTATTTATCGTTTTCATGTAACTTTTCTGGATTGTTTATCGTTTTCGTGTAAATTATGCGTAACGGTCGGACAACCGAAATGCGTAACGGTCGGACGACCGAATATACAGAGACACACAGAGAGAGAGAGAGAGAGAGAGAGAGAGAGAGAGAGAGAGAGAGAGAGAGAGAGAGAGAGAGAGAGAGAGAGAGAGAGAGAGAGAAATATAAATATAGATGGACGGACAAACATACAAGTAGGTGGCTAGGTAGGTAGCTAGATAGGTTGATAGCTAGTAATGAAGGTTCATACGTAGGTACGTTGGTAGGTGGGTGGGTCGGTAAGTAAGTGGGTAAGTAGGCAGGTAAGTTGATGGGCGCGTAGGCAGCTAGATATTAGGTAGGTAGCAAAGTTAGTAAAGAAAGAGAGTGAGAGCAACAACAACAAAACAGAGAGAGAAACAGACAGAGAGACAGAGAGAGAAACAGACAGAGAGAGAAACAGACAGAGAGAGAAACAGACAGAGAGAGAAACAGACAGAGAGAGAAACAGACAGAGAGAGAGAAACAGACAGAGAGAGAAACAGACAGAGAGAGAAACAGACAGAGAGAGAAACAGACAGAGAGAGAAACAGACAGAGAGAGAAACAGACAGAGAGAGAAACAGACAGAGAGAGAAACAGACAGAGAGAGAGAAACAGACAGAGAGAGAAACAGAGAGAGAGAGAAACAGACAGAGAGAGAAACAGACAGAGAGAGAAACAGACAGAGAGAGAAACAGACAGAGAGAGAAACAGACAGAGAGACAAAGAGATAGCGAGAGAGTTCAGCTAGTAATAAAACAGTCGAGTCTGTTTAAACCGCCAACTATTCCCAATACAATTACGCTGTTTAAACCGCCAACTATTCCCAATACAATTACGCTGTTTAAACCGCCAACTATTCCCAATACAATTACGCTGTTTAAACCGCCAACTATTCCCAATACAATTACGCTGTTTAAACCGCCAACTATTCCCAATACAATTACGCTGTTTAAACCGCCAACTATTCCCAATACAATTACGCTGTTTAAACCGCCAACTATTCCCAATACAATTACGCTGTTTAAACCGCCAACTATTCCCAATACAATTACGCTGTTTAAACCGCCAACTATTCCCAATACAATTACGCTGTTTAAACCGCCAACTGTTCCCAATACAATTACGCTGTTTAAACCGCCAACTATTCCCAATACAATTACGCTGTTTAAACCGCCATCTATTCCCAATACAATTACGCTGTTTAAACCGCCAACTATTCCCAATACAATTACGCTGTTTAAACCGCCAACTATTCCCAATACAATTACGCTGTTTAAACCGCCAACTATTCCCAATACAATTACGCCAATGACAAGATTACCAGCCCTTCATTCATTCATTATGTAACGGATTGGAGGTAGTACTGTAACTAGTGCACTCGTCTGTCGACATAGTCTCGTTAAATGAGCACCGAAACATTCTAGAAGGTACAGGGGAACAGGGGGCACGGCAGAGTGGCATGAGTGATCATACGACGTCAGCTCCAGTCTTCCGATCGGTTAACCTGATGATGGTTATAGTCAGTTCCTGGGTTCAGAGAATCGAAGAATCAGGAAGTTGAGTTACGGAGCTGCTTGGTCGGCCACGCCATGGACGCCCTGCCACAACCATCAATGCAGAAATGTTGAAATGCGCTGAAGGCATTATTCTTATTGATAGGCTAATCACTACTCAACAATTGGCATTACAGCTGTCAGTCAGCAAATTTATTTTCGGATATTCTCATATTTGCGCAAGATTGAATCCTCGAAGTCTCACATGTGACCACCGACTGCAAAGGAAAGCAGTTTCTATTGAGTTGCTGAAGCGTTTCAAAGCTGATGAAGAGAAGGCTTTGGCTTGTATCATTACATGTAACGAAATCTGGGCACATCATTTTGAACCTGAGACCCAAACAACAATCGATGGAGTGGCATCATCTGCAATCAACGCGAAGAAAGAAATTCAAGACAACTCCTTCAGCTGGAAAAGTTATGGTCACTGTCTACTGGGACATTGACGGTGTGATTCTTGTGGATATTATGCCAATCGATTCGCAAGCTTACATTAAGACATTGAAAGAAAAGAAAAAACTCAATCAACGTTTTTGTAAAGTTCGGTTGCACAAGAATCCAGCAGACCTGTTTCCTCTTCACGACAACGCTCGCCCTCACACAAGTCTGGCAACACGGAAATCAATCACCAAATTGGGTTGGACTGTATTACCCCATCCACCTATAGTCTCGATTTGGCACTCTCTGATTTTTATCTATTTGGTCCACTTAAAAATGCACTCAGTGAGACAAAGTTTGAAGAGGATAAAGGAGTGATTTGTGCAGCGAAGAAATTGCCACATGATCAAGACAAAATCTGGTACGGGCTAAGAATACAAGCATTTGTTTCTCGCTGACATAATGCCGTACAAGTTGATGGAAATATTGAATAAAACCGATGTGTACATGTCATATCCAAGTATAGTGTATATAAATTTCATGCTTTTTGAATGAATATCTCCTGAGAAAAACGACGTTGTGCATTACTTTCTGAACGCTCCTTGTAGTAACAAACTTAGAATATTTTACTCTAATGTTAAATCAGAAACTTTTATTTCGGTCGGAAGCATGGAGAAAAGCTAAACCAAATACAAATATTCTACAAACATTAACGTATGACTGCCCAAAATAGTACCAAAATTTAAAGTGAGAATTATTAATGTTTAGGAAGAGGAACTAAACATAATTCATAAATCACGAGATCGGGGAAAGACGCCAGCGTTGGATAGGTTACACTTTGAGAAAGCCTGAAAATGGCATAAAGTTAAAGTCCATTCACTTTAACCCGATAGGCAAACGAAATAGACGCAGACCTGAAAACACAAATAAAAGAGAATTAGAAACAGAGTTGGAAATGTGGAGAGAATACAGTGCGAGCTGCAGGAGATAAGCAAAAGATAGGACAGACTGTGTGGGGTGGCTGAGGTACAGTGTCCTAAAAGGAGATAGCGACAGCAGACGTAGCAAAAATAGCGCACCTAGGCACTTGTCGGACGTGCTCTAGAGGTTTGCTTTGGTGCTCCGCTTTTGAAAGTGGCAGATTCAGTAAGGCCTAATCATAAGAGCTGTACTCTGCAGATGTACTTCTCTGAGTCTTCAAATATCCTTCTCTGAGTCTGCAAATGACCTTCTCTGAGTTGCAAATGTCCTTCTCTGAGTCTGCAAATGTAATTCTCTGTGTCTGCAAATGTCCTTCACTGAGACTGCAAATGTCCTTCACTGAGACTGCAAATGTCTTTGTCAGCAGAATTTATGCCGCAGTTCTCGAGGCTCGGAGAATAGTGAAAATATATCAGGCCTATCAGGTATCTGGCCACAGGAATAGATAATTTATTCTAGCACTAAAAAGAGCGTCATCGAATTATATATCAATTATAGAACAGATGCCTTGATAAGTCAGTCACATAAGTATAATTTTATTTAAAATAATCATGGGATTACTTTATACAAAAAGCAGATGAATACATAAAAATACTACAAGTTGGCTTTAGACCATGTAGAGGTACATGTGACAACATATCTAACATGAGGGCGGCTACATAAACAGATCAGAGTACAATGTAGAGCTGTACTATATTTATAGACTACTGATTTATAGCCTACTCGTGGAACATGAAGAATTCTGAAGCATGATGAAAGAAATAGGTTTCCATTTACGTAAATACATACCGTAAACCATACCACAGTTAACGAAAGGCATACGAAACAATGTATTATGACAGAAAAAATATATAGAACAATAGTATAGAACAAGAGTCAGACAGGGTAGCATTTTGTCCCCTTATCTGTTTAACTTATATACTGGAGACGTCGTCAGGAAAGTTAGAAAAAATGTTGGCAAGGAACAATATGATCCTTTGTACTAGGAGGAATAAAGAGAACTTTACGATAATGTGTTGACATCACAATGTTACTACCACAAACACAGATAGAAATTGTGAAGGAGCAAATTAAAAACAAAATGCATATCTCAATGCTAAACAAAATATTGACAACTGTTACACAATTATACCAACGGAGATGTGTATCAATGAAGAGAAATGACAGAATTTGAGCACTTTTAATATCTAATTTCACTGCCGACGACGATGGGAATGTGTACATATAATAGAAACAAAAAGAAGAACAAACATTGCTCTGCAAAAATTACAGTAATTAACATCTCTATGCTGTAACAAATAGAACAGTAAAAGTGAGAGTTCTGAGAGCTAGCGTATTTCCTGTGGCAACAGACGGTGCGAAACTCGGCCATTTAACACATCAGCTAAATAGCACTCATGAATAAATAAATGTGTTACAGAAGAGTGGTAAAACTTCATTGGACCAAAGAGAGAACAAACATGTCTGTCCAACAAGCAATCAATATTCAAGAAGATTAGTTATTATGGCAAATAAAATTAAAGAAAGTGAAATTATTTTCGGTTTATAATAAAAAGACGTGTGGAAAACGTGAATATGAAGAGGGGTCTATGGGGAAAGCGGAGAAGAAGAAGGATTATAGATGTGATAGATAATTTACACATAACAGAAACAGAGGCAGAAAATCCGGCTTATGATAGATAATTTACACATGACAGCAACAGAGGCAGAAAATCCGGATTATGATAGATAATTTACACATGACAGCAACAGAAACAGGACATCTGACTCATGATAGATAATTTACACATGAAAGCAACAGAGACAGGACATCTGACTTATGATAGTAATTGACAGATGACAGCGACAGAGACAGGACTTCAGGCTAATGGTAGATAATTTACACATGACAGCAGCAGAGACAGGACATCTGGTTTATGATAGATAATTTACACATGACAGCAGCAGAGACAGGACATCTGGTTTATGATAGATAATTTACACATGACAGCAGCAGAGACAGGACAACTGGCTTATGATAGACATTTCGAAAGACTGATAATGGCGGAAAAGTCTGTCACACAGGTAATTGAATAATAATGATAAGTACTAATTGTAATTATTTTGCACACATAAAGTTAATAAAAGCAGATTGTCTTCTTAAAGAAGAGACAAGACTTGTGAATGGATACCGTCAGCGGTGGAGGAATATAAACACTCACGGAGATATAATACACAACACTCAGTGAATCAAAGGACAGCCCATCAATGAAATCTAGAACATCAGAGATGACATGGCAAGACAGGAAACAGAAACGGAAAATTTGCAAGCAAGAAATTCTTCCCTACAGACGTCCACTGAGTGGCCCCCCCCCCCCCCCCAAACCACCCTCTGAGAAAATTAGTTTTTTTTTCTTTCTTTCTCAGGCACTAATAATAGAAGGAACGGTTTCCGGAAGTTTTAGCAATAAAACAAAAAAGGACGAGATGACAAAAAGGAATTGGCAATGAGGAAATATTTCTGCTGGAAATATTATTTTTTTCCCCCCAGCCAGAGGGCGGTTATTAAGTTTTCTAATCATGTTCCCTGTCACTCTCCTTAATGCTGAACCTGCCTGTACTTAAAAGTCCCTCCTTGCCTGGGTAGTTTTCCATATTCGAATTCTCTCTCTACGAGTTTGTCTTCAATCAAATTCTTCATCTGAGGGCTTGTCTTCAATCGAATTCTTCATCTAAGGGCTTATCTTCAATCGAATTCTTCATCTAAGGGCTTGTTTCAATCGAATTCTTCATCTAAGGGCTTGTCTTCAAGCGAATTTTTCATTTAAGGGCTTGTCTTCAATCGAATTCTTCATCTAAGGGCTTATCTTCAATCGAATTATTCCTCTAGGAGTTTGTCTTAATTCGAATTCTTCATCTAAGGGCTTGTTTCAATCGAATTCTTCATCTAAGGGCATGCCTTCAATCGAATTCTTCATCTAAGGGCTTATCTTCAATCGAATTCTTCATCTAAAGGCTTATCTTCAATGGAATTATTCCTCTAGGAGTTTGTCTTCATTCGAATTCTTCATGTAAGGGTTTGTCTTTAATAGAATTATTTCGTTAGGGTTTTTTTTTTTTTTTTCTTAAATTGAATTATCCCTCTAGGAGCTTGTCTTCAAGTACTATATCTGATTCGATCACCCATCGTGGCGGATTATCAAATTGACCCGCGCTTCCAGGATCGACCCAAACTGATAAGGGTGTAAGAACATCTAGAGACTGCCGGTATGTCATTGACCAAATCACCCATGAAGTTCTTCGTGATCTATGAATTTATGAGGCTAGCACCATATACCAATTACGCCACAAGGCGGGAAACATATGACCTTGCTGATTACTTACTATATCTATATGAACACTGTCATGACCTTGTCACGGCGAATATGATAATAGAATCAATGCAGTCTTCGTGTAGTATCTGCCATAAATTATATTACACATAATAAATTATACATAATTGGCTTATAGCATCTGTCATCTGTCATCTGCTTTACATAATAAATTATATTACACTTTGAGTGTGCTTTTCAATGCATCTAATTTTTTTTCCGCTGTAGAATTTCAATTTCCAATGCTTTAAAGCATCACACTGACGAGGTCAATCACCTCATGTTAAATTAGGCATTCTTCTTCTTCTTCTTCTTCTTCTTCTTCTTCTTCTTCTTCTTCTTCTTCTTCTTCCTTTTCTTCTTATTCCCACACGGAGCTTGGACCCTCAACCAAGCCATCCCAATAGCCGTCCTATCCTTTGCTATCAACTATCCCTTTCACAGCATTCTCATTTGTCTCTAATTTTATTCGCTATGAGCCTTAGTCTCATTGTATTTATTTTTCCATGTTGGTTTTCCATGGGCGAACATTCTAGTTATACTATTAATAGGTTATCTTTGTGTCTCTTCTATCTAGCGCTGGCGTTAAATCCTCACCATTTGATTCAATGGATTTGTTTAATTTTCTCCATGTTAGATAGTTAGTTAGTTAGTCCACAGATCATCCTCATTGCACATCGAACCATTCAGTCCATAAGTGCTCGGATCCCCTCCTCAGCAAATCCCGCAACGTGTAGCGGCTAACGACGCCAGTTCTGTGTTGGTTTATCAATCTTCTTTGGCTTCCTGCGTAGTGTTCTTGTTTGGCTACCCCTCTTTTAATTTGCTGCTCTCCCAGTCTGGCCATTGTTGTAGATTCACAGTCATCACTTGGTTCTCGCAAAAGTCTTACTTCTCGTAGAGCATTCAGAATGTCCGCCTGATCCATGGCGCGTCCGCCCTCCACAGTAGCCTCACCTGCGAGCTTGTCAGCCCGCTCATTTCCTTGTACTCCCGCATGCCCTGGCACGAAGATGAAACTAATCTTTGCCAGTCGAGACCGCTCCAGAGGCAGCAACCATTCTCTTCGGATCGACCCCTCCTCTATCCTCTTGATCATGTTCATTGAGTCGCTAAGGAAACAAGCCCTAGTGAATGTCTGTGTCTCGAGCCATGTTACTGCTTTACTTACTGCCATGACTTCCATGGTCAGGCTACTTGTGGTTTCAGTGAAAGCACCAGAGTCCTCCTCAACATTGGTCATTCTGTCATATCATTTTAGTCTCATGCTGGAATCCGATCACGTGATTGGTAAAGACAACACGTTTCGTTCTGTGCTTAATACACAAAATAGACGAATGTTAACATTTGATGAAGCACTTGCTATCAGTATGACCAAGCCATTGTTATATAAACAAACAAAGATATGTTAGGAAGTCTAAAATTACTTTGACATACAGTTTAAATTACCGTGGGAATATGCGTATTGTAGATTTAAGCTTAAAGAATTCATTATTTGCTTTTTTACGTTGAATGATGTATGCATTATGCACTTGACGAGATACAGCGAAATATTCCAGGCAATATTGTGTACATTCTATAGGTTGTGTCTTTATTGTTCAAATTGATTGCATTAAAGGGCATTTCTCTGTCGAAAGAAAAGTTTCAGGAGAACTATATGCGAACAGAAATATAGTTTCTTAACATAAAATTGCGTAACTTCCAAATAATTTAATAGTAGTATTGTTTCTTGTTCTGTCTGTCTTTTTTTTTTTTTCTTTCTTTCGCCCGCTTTGAACTCAAGCGTACTCCATACACGTGCTACTACTTTTAGTGCACTGGACCGATTTTTACATGTGGATTAGCTTTCCTTATTATCAGTGTCCTTCGTCATCGGGTGAACCCACTCCAACTTCAGAGCGGTACTGTTGTTGTAGTAGTTGCGGTAGTCCATTGTCCCTCGCCATCAGGTGATCCATACCACACTTATCTGCCGGCCTGGTAGTCATGTATTCATTTCTCCATGTCTTCATATCAGCCATCTTAGAACTCACGACTCCATACTTTCAACCCCACTGGATGAAATGAATGGTCATCATCATTCTTGATGGACAAACAACATATCCATCTAGGAGAATGTTTAGTGACCTGTACTGTCAGGTCGATCCATCCTGAACTATGTATCAGGATACTGGGAAGTAAAGGCGGCCGGGGTGATGGATGGACGCGGGATCTTATATATGATCGGCTTTATGCAGGTAGACCAGACACAGGATTAAGAGATCAGAGAGGGGAGGTTGTTAAGGGCGGAAAAAGTAAGTCACATGTGCATCCGCGGACGGCCGGGAATTGCAATGAATAGGGCGAATAGGGCGTCTTATGGACGAAATGTAAGAAACTTAGAAAACACGCACATGCAAGAGAATATTTATGGTATACTGTATACACGAGCAGGAGACAGACTCTGCACTGTTGATCTGTTGTCATGTGGGCCACTATCTTGGTTATCCCTCACAGTGAAAGTTTATGCTTCCATCATAGTGCCTTTATAGTATACTTGGGCGTGAGATGAACGAGCAATGTTGATCTCTTGTCATGTGAGATACTATGTTGGTTAGCACCAACACAAAGAGTTAATGCTTCCATCGTAGTACCTTTGATGGTATATTTGCAGATACGATTGGTGCCGCATTGTTGATCACGGTTAACTGTAATTACCCGATCCCCCACCCAGTGCCGATTGCCTTTCAAAATATGTCGCCTGCACCAAACACCCAATACCTACATGACGTGTAAAATTATTTCTTGCTTAATGTTTACTTACTAAATGTGTTGTAGGACATCAATCCCAACTCCAGCTTGATTTTCTCGACAAGTTTACGTTCGGTAGTTTACCATTGCTTTCTGAAGAGGAAGTCAATGTTCAAGTTCAACTGACCGTTGTAAGGAACGATCTCCCTACCCTGCCACCAGCACACAGAAGTTCGAATTACTTAATAAAACAGTTTAAAAGGCAAAATAATCGACTTCGTTACACCGGGTTTTATCCCATATGGCTCGGTCTCTTTCCTCAGGATGGCCTGCCGGAAGCGTCGCACAAAGTACGAACTCCGTAGTGCCATCAACGACCCCCAGCAATCTCCGAGAAAATTACACTCGTGAACCTAACGACGCAGGCCAGAATCGAATCCACAACCTACGGATCGCGAGGTGGCGGGTAACCACTTAGCGGCGGAGACTTCCTCAAGTTACTTTCTACAGTTAACGAATGCCACATTTCACAAGCATCACAGAAGACCAGTAACGATTACATTTATCTTCATGCGACTTACGAACAAACAGTATAAGGTTAAGCTTGTTAATTATACAAAGATTCGTGTCTGCTTTCAAGGTAATCAGGTTAAGAACCACGTAATAAATAACAGATTAGTTTTGATAAAAGACAGATTAACATGGAGTGCATTGTGTGCAATTCTCCCAGACACCAGGCGAATGGAACATTTAGTGCTCCGAGGCCCGCATTGTACACACAATATCTCCGTAAGCACTAGGTTTACAATCTCTAGAAGGGTTCCTTCTGTTTTTCATTGCGCAAAAGTAGAGTTAAGTACAGAGCTCCTTTTCCCGCCTTGAGTCGTATGTGATATATGATGCTAGACCGATAGTCTTTACCCACCAGAATTCGATACGCAATGTGGTCAATATCTCATCGACAGCCTTTCCTTCCCAGATATTCTTTACCCACCGGAATTCGATACGCAATGTGATCAATATCTCATCGACAGCCTTTCCTTCCCAGATATTCTTTACCCACCAGAATTCGATACGCAATGTGGTCAATATCTCATCGACAGCCTTTCCTTCCCAGATATTCTTTACCCACCGGAATTCGATACGCAATGTGGTCAATATCTCATCGACAGCCTTTCCTTCCCAGATATTCTTTACCCACTGGAATTCGATACGCAATGTGGTCAACATCTCATCGACAGCCTTTCCGCCCCAGATATTCTTTACCCACCGGAATTCGATACGCAATGTGGTCAATATCTCATCGACAGCCTTTCCTTCCCAGATTTTCTTTACCCACTGGAATTCGATACGCACTGTGGTCAATATCTCATCGACAGTCTTTCGTTCCCAGATATTCTTTACCCACCGGAATTCGATACGCAATGTGGTCAATATCTCATCGACAGCCTTTCCTTCCCAGATATTCTTTACGCACCGGAATTCGATACGCAATGTGGTCAATATCTCATCGACAGCCTTTCCGCCCCAGATATTCTTTACCCACCGGAATTCGATACGCAATGTGGTCAACATCTCATCGACAGCCTTTCCTTCCCAGATATTCTTTACCCACAGGAATTCGATACGCAATGTGGTCAATATCTCATCGACAGCCTTTCCTTCCCAGATAGTCTTTACCCACCGGAATTCGATACGCAATGTGGTCAATATCTCATCGACAGCCTTTCCTTCCCAGATATTCTTTACCCACCAGAATTCGATACGCAATGTGGTCAATATCTCATCGACAGCCTTTCCTTCCCAGATATTCTTTACCCACTGGAATTCGATACGCAATGTGGTCAATATCTCATCGACAGCCTTTCCTTCCCAGATATTCTTTACCCACTGGAATTCGATACGCACTGTGGTCAATATCTCATCGACAGTCTTTCGTTCCCAGATATTCTTTACCCACCGGAATTCGATACGCAATGTGGTCAATATCTCATCGACAGCCTTTCCTTCCCAGATATTCTTTACGCACCGGAATTCGATACGCAATGTGGTCAATATCTCATCGACAGCCTTTCCGCCCCAGATATTCTTTACCCACCGGAATTCGATACGCAATGTGGTCAACATCTCATCGACAGCCTTTCCTTCCCAGATATTCTTTACCCACCGGAATTCGATACGCAATGTGGTCAATATCTCATCGACAAGCCTTTCCGCCCAGATATTCTTTACCCACCGGAATTCGATACGCAATGTGGTCAACATCTCATCGACAGCCTTTCCTTCCCAGATATTCTTTACCCACAGGAATTCGATAACGCACTGTGGTCAATATCGCATCGACCAGCCTTTCGTTCCCAGATATTCTTTACCCCACCGGAATTCGATACGCAATGTTGTCAATATCTCATCAACAGCCTTTCCTTCCCAAACATTCTTTACCCACTGGAATGCGATACGCAATGTGGTCAACAGCTCATCGACAGCCTTTCCGCCCCAGATATTCTTTACCCACAGGATTCGATACGCAATGTGGTCAATATCTCGTCGACAGCCTCTCGTTCCCAGATATTCTTTACCCCCGAATTCGATACGCAATGTGGGTCAATATCTCATCGACAGCCTTTCCTTCCCAGATATTCTTTACCCACAGGAAATTCGATACGTATGTGGTCATATCTCATCGACAGCCTTTCCGCCCCAGATATTCTTTACGCACCGGAATTCGATACGCAATGTGGTCAATATCTAATCGACAGCCTTTCCTTCCCATAAATTCTTTACCCACCGGAATTCGATACGTAATGTGGTCAATATCTCATCGACAGCCTTTCCGCCCCAGATATTCTTTACCCACCGGAATTCGATACGCAATGTGATCAATATCTCATCGACAGCCTTTCCTTCCCAGACATTCTTTACCCACTGGAATTCGATACGCAATGTGGTCAATATCTCATCGGCAGATAAACTGCAAACACCATTTTTTTTTACAGAAGCATACGAAGCATATTGACTTCCTCAAACACTGGCTCCAACTCCCTGTATATTTCTGTAGGTGTTTTTCCCTGTAACATCAAGAATTTTATCACAGTCCTGGCGTTTGATTTCTCCATTGTTCTGGCAAACCGTTGGATGTGCAGATCTGGTCAATAGGTGTGTGGTTCCATGCAACGTATCCGGAAACC